>APFE030066684.1:79205-91411 GCA_000404065.3 Pinus taeda
AGTGTCTTCCCATTAGGTAAGGTCACCATTTCTTAAGTGCATGTAGTATTGCCAACATTTCCTTCTCATCAATATCTTGCTTGAGATGTAGTCGTAAAAATAATCAATCACCTACATCAAAACTTCTTTCACTGCGATGTTGATTTGCCTCTTGTTTCATTCTATTCTGCACCAAAGTGACGTTATCTTTTAAAAGTTGGAGAACTTGTTGTTGATGCTTGATTTGATCTTCCACTGCATGAACCTTTTTCTTCTTGATATGTCCTTCTATCTTGATGGTTTGAGGAGTGGTAATTTTGGCCAATGCATTACAAGATATGCTAGGATTCATTTCTTCTTTCTCGATGTGATCTTTCACTTCTTGAACCTTTTTCTTCCCGATATGTCCTTCTATCTTTAGAGTTTAAGGCATGGTAATTTCTTCCAATGCTTTACAAGATGTGGTCATATTCATTTCTTGATGCTTGATGTGATATTTCACTTCTTGAATATTTTTCTTCTTGATATGTCCTTCTATCTTGATAGTTTGAGGATTGGTAATTCTGGCCAATGCATTACAAGATATGGTCGGATTCATTTCTTCTTTCTAGATTTGATCTTTCACTTCTTTCACCTTCTTCTTCTTGATATGTCCTTCTATCTTGAGAGTTTGAGGAGTGGTAATTATTACCAATGCTTTACAAGATATGGTCAGATTCATTTCTTCTTTCTTGATGTGATATTTCACTTCTTGAACCTTTTTCTTCTTGATATGTCCTTCTATCTTGAGAGTTTTAGGAGTGGTAATTCTTGCCAATGCTTTACAAGATATGGTTGGATTCATTTCTTATTTCTCTAGGGTTGGTTCCTGGTGTATATCCTCTTTTTTGATGTTTCTTGATCCTTTTCGTCCTCCTCTTCATAATCTACGTAAAATAATTTCTTCTCAGCGCACTTACGACCTTTAGTGCATTTGTTATTACAATTATAACAAAGCCCTTTTTCTCTTTTTTCTTCCAATTGTTGTGGCGTAATCCTTGTAGATTGTGGAAGGCTAGGAGAAATAACACTTCCATCTTTATAGTTGTGAGGGGTAGATTTCCTTGTTACCATAATTTTTCTTTCCACTTTGTAACAAAGCCCTTTTCCCCTTTTTATTCCAATTGTTGTGGTGTTTCTCTAAAGAAGGTGTTGCTCTTTGTATCCTCATAATGTGCTATCATTTCCTCCATGAAAATTGACCATGTAACAAGTTGTTTACGAGAACAAAGCCCTTTATACCATAAAAATTGATCCAGTTTGAAATATGAAGATGCAATACATACCTTTTGTAACAGTGGTACACCATGTAGATGAAAATATTTCTCCATCTGTAGTATCCAATTTACCGGATCCTTGCCATCAAACTTCCTCATCTCGCTTTTTCTTGATTTCCAGAGATCGATATTGAAATGACTGTAACTTTGTAATTTCAGATCTTCCAGTTCTGAAATTGCGATCTGCAGTAGCCCTCTAAGTCCTCTTTCTAACCCCACAAGTCTTATCATAATTTGATTCTCCAAGAAAGAGTTATGCCCAATCTCCTAAGATGACCTGATTATATAATGTTTAAGTATATAAAACTTGTACGACGTGCCACGTGTCACTGTTTTGACCTTCAGATCTGAAAACTATGCACAGAAAGCTACAGCCCGTCCTCTTTCTGCAACTTCTTACAAAATTTAAATTTCTTGCTTAGAGAGAAAGTTATGACAATTTTCCCAAGGTCACTTGTTTAGGATGTAATTTGGGAGTCTGCAAAAACCCTAACTTCCTCAGATCATATATCTGAAAATGTAGTGAGACAAGATCTAAAATTCAGACACAAGGTTCAGACCAATTGCTTCTCAAATGGTTTTTTGTTTTAGCTTCTGAAACTTCGTAGCAAAAATGTTATAGTGAAAATTACATGATGAACTATTTTAGATGAAATTATGGAGCTTGCAAAAACTATAACTTCCTCAGATCATATCTTCGAAAATATAGCGAGACAAGATCTAAAATTCGAACACAAGGTTCAGCAAGATTTCGTCTCAAATGGGTTTTATTTTTAGCTTATGAAACATCGTAAAAATAAACTATAGTGAAAATGCCACGATGACCTATTTGGAGCAACAAAAACCCTAGAATCCAAATCTCTGATACCAAATGTTATGAAACCAACTCACAAAAAGATAGAAAAGATAGATAAACGCCTTAGAAATAAGCCTCTTTGAGGGGGAAACCTCCTTTACATTACAAAAATGAACATTTCTTCGATGATACAAATGAAAAAACCTCCTTTCTATATATAGGAGTCTAAGGGGTCATAATATAATCAAAGTTGACATAACAATAATCATCTAAGGGCACATTAATAACAATAGTGGGCTTCTATGGGGCACAATAATAACAATATGGGGACTACATGGGCACAAAAATATAATAAGGGGGTTGTACTAATAACAATAAGGGGTTACACTAGTAATATAGGGACCTAACAGGACAATTTGGAAAATACCATCTACTCCACATCTCATTCTCGTCCCATATTAAGATGTGTGCTAGATGTTATGCCCTTCTCTTCCAAACCATATGGGCAAGAAAGGTTCTAACTTTCTAGAGGTAAATGCATTTCCCATCCCTAGATGCAATCTTAGATTCTCTAACAGAAAGGGGGCAATGGTTTTGCATAACTTCCAAATTTTACATCCATGTCCTTCCCAAGAGTCACCCTATGGTCTTAACAATATGCACTTATGAAAATATTTTTGGATGAATGCTTTCTTCCATTGATTCATTTGTGTCTGATACTAGTCTCTAAACCATATTTTCCACTAATGCTAGATTCATAGATTCAATATCTTTAATAGCTACTCCACCCAAGATTTTTTAGAGCCTGACAATGTTCCAGTTCACTAGATGAAACCTCTTCTCATTATTTTTTCCACCCTGCCATAGAAATTTTCTTATCATGCAACCAATGCTATGGATCACATTATTTAGAGCTAGAAGTCCAAACATGATATACATAGTTAAATATGAAAACACTGGCTTGATGAGAACTATTCTCCCTACTACGTTCAACCATCGAGCACCCCATGATTGGACCCTCTTTTTAATTTTTTGAAGGATTGTTTCCCAATCCTCCCCATTTTATTGCCTTAAGGAGATGGAAATTCCAAGGTATGTGAATCTTCTATCCTTATTTACTAGAAAACCAAAGATTCATGAAATTTATTGTAAAGTGGATTTAGAGCAATTCCATCTTATCAATTGGCTCTTCATTATGTTAACCAATCCTTCGGGCAATAGAAAGTAAGAGTCTAGGATTTATTTAAAGCGAGAAGTGATGATCTTGGTGGCTCCCCTAGTAGCAGAGTGTCATTCACAAACTGAGAGTGATTTACCTTTTTAACATTCCTTTCTATACTCAACCCAGTGAGACTTCATTCTTGTCTAGTTTCTTCCAAATTCCGACTAAGGGATTCAACCATTATGATTTAGAGTAAATGGGATAAAGGACAACCTTGCTGAAGACCTTGAGTAGCCGTGAAGAAGGGCATCAGTCTACCATTTACTAAAGGGGATATCCATGGGGGTTCAAAGCAAACCTTGACCCATTGAATAAATTCATGAAAAAACCATAGCTTTTCTAATACAAGAAAAATAAAGGAGTGATTTACCCAGTCACATTGGCCATATCTAATTTGATGACGATACCAACTTCTACTACCTATGTGCTTGAATGGATTACTTCTTGAACCAAAATGATATTATCAAGAATATTCTGTTGTTGCATAAAACCACCTTGATTCTCAGAGATAAAGGAGGGAAGTAAGGGTTTTAGTTAGTTGGTCATAATTTTTGTCAAGATTTTGTAAGAAGAATTGCAAAGAGAAATAGGTCAAGATCTAGAGAAGTTAACTAGATTTGCCTCCTTTGGAATGAGAGTTAAGATGGAGGAATTCATTCCACCTCCCAATTTTTTTTTTTTTTTATTCATGCATGATTTAGCATACGAAGGAGATCATTTTTTAATCATTGACCAGAACAAGCAAAAGAAGCTAATAGAGAAGCCATCAGGACTAGGGACCTTTTCTGGTTCCAAAGTCCAAATTTCCTCCTTTACTTCATCCTATTTAATTTCAGTTATAAGCTTCATATTTTCTAAGGGCGAAATCACTTTGGGCATAACTAAGAGAAATTCAATTACCATATCAAGAGGTATCTAATCTTCCTTATACCATGTTTTGTAGAAAGAATATGCCTCCTTGATATCTTTAAAGGAGATGACCCTTTGTCTTGCGTCTGGGTTGATTTATTTAGCTTTTCTTTTGGATTTCCTACATATGAAAGAAGGAAGTGTTCAAATCTCCAACCTTCAACCATAGAATTCACGACTTCAATTGCCAGATATTTTCTTCCTGCTTGCTTAGTTTTTTTTTGTGTGTGTGTGTGTGGGTTTCTTGTCTTTTTGCAAGTGTATTTCTTTGACCAGAGCTTCCTCCATCAATTTGTAAATTTCCTCCAACTGAGTAACCATATATCACCTTTTCTATCTAGGAGGTTGATGTTTATCCTTTAACGATTTCCTAAGATATTGTTTTACATTTCACAACTTTGATTCCCAAATGAACAATGGGCATCCCTGAACTGGAAGTTTCCAAGATTTCTTAACAAACTCGCCATCCCCTTGAATTGCACCTAATCAACATTGAATTGAAAGGGAATTGGGCCAATATTTTCCATCTTTTGCACATGTAGTTGTAACAACCCTGGTGAAAATTCCTTGTAATAAATCTTAAAAATAATAACCACAGATGACTAGGACACTTATTCCAAGCTGAATGTTGGGCAAGACATCCTAGGGGGTGTTCATTTGATTTTTTATGGCTAAGGAAATTGGAAAAGGCAATGGATAAGGCATTAAAAGGAATTTTGGCACATTTATTTATGAAAATAATGGAAATTAGGAGAAAAGGAAGGTGAAAGGTCACATTTTTCATGTGAGGATGAAATTGAAGGAAAATAATGGAAAATGAAGAAAATAGAGGCCTCATTAATAAAAAGGCTTATGAGGATCAGTGGGCAAGGCTTGATTAGTTTAGTTTTGAAGCTCTCTCATTATTCTCTCTCTCTCTCTCATACTCTTAGATACTTAGAGTTTTCTTGGAGCACTCTTGGAGGGTGTGGCATACTTGGATTCTTGGAGCAAGAAGGCAAAGGAAGAGCAGGAAAGCACAAGAAGGCATCAACATTAGCAACTACATCATATTTTCTTGTGGGTACCGAGTTGCATGTATGATTTCTTCACTAGTTTTGGCATGCATGGCACATGCATGTGGTTTCTTGGTTATGATCTGCCATTGGCATGGAGGATGGCCAGGATTGACAATGGATTGCCTAACCTTACCATTTCCTAGATAGCCATGGTGATTATGGGTTTACTTTCATTGCTTTGTTTTGGTTGGTTCTCATGTTTCCATAGCTTGGGTTGAGTTACTAGTCCTAGAAGCCCTGGTTGAACAAATGCTCTGGAAGCCCTGTAACAACTTGGGTTGCGTTACTAGTCCTGGAAGCCCTGGTTGGAAAAACACTCTAGAAGCCCTTGGCAAGTTGAGTTACTATTCTTGGAAGCCTTGGTTGGACAAACACTCTAGAAGCCCTATATAAGTTGTGGGTTGAGTTACTAGTTCTAGATGCCTTGGCTGGACAAACGCCCTTGAAGCCCTAGAAGGCTTGGATGGAGACCAATTTGATGATGGTTTTTGGTGATGTCGACTGTGAGGTGGAATCACTGTTTGATGGGTTGAGGTGGGTGGCCTCTAGAAGTCCTGGATGAGTTTTGATTGATGTGTTCTATGAGATCCCACATTCATGCTTGGATATGGCATGGGGGTGATTGGCTGAAGAGAGATTGGCTGAAGATCCCACATTCATGCTTGGAATATGGCACGGGGGTGATTGGCTAAAGAGAGACTTGGCTTAGCCAATCTATGGTTGGGTGGAACGTAGTAGTCCCATCTTCGGTTGGTTCATTGCATTTATTAATGAAAAAAATTCATTCTCTTGATTTTCATGTGCAAATGTACTAATGTATATATGGATTTTGATGGCTGATATGTTTATTGTATTTCTATTCCTATTATGTTTTTTTTATCCACATTTACCCCGAAGGTTGTTATAGAGTGGTATCATAGCATGGTTCAAACACTTGGACTGGATAGGCTCTATCATAGGTAAAATGAAGAACAAAGGTTAAATTTTAGACCTTTGTGACATAACTGATATAACTTTTCTTTTGTGGAATATTAGAAGTCAAAATTTTTTCCATACTGAAGGTAAATCCCACTGATAATGTGGTAAAATATTTAGATATTGGTTCAGAATACTTTAGGAATTATGATCTAAGGAAGATGACCTTCCTGAATGCACCTTTAAACAGGTCACGTTGGAATTTCTGCAATAACTTTTCTTCTATAGGCTTTCAGAAGCTGAAAAATCATCCACATTTAGGGGAAATACCAATGATTATGTGGTAGAAATTTCATATATTGGGTCTCAATATTTTAGGAGATATGAGTGGAGGGAGTCGAGCCTTCCGAATGCTCCTAAAATTAGGTCTCAAATAGGTCATGCTGACATTTTTGTTATAAATTTTATTTTGGGCACTCTCAGGAGCTGAATTTTTTTCCACATTGAGAGGAAATTCCGCTTATATCGTGATAAAAATTTCAGACATTTAGTTGCTATATTTTAGGAGACGTGACCAGTGTAAGTGGAGCTTTCTGGATACTCCTAGAATTGTGCACCAAATATGATTGTGTTGGTATTTTGTTATAACTTTTCATCTATGAAACCTTAGAAGCTGAAACTTGAACCATAGTGAGGGATAATTACATTGATCATATGGTTCAATTTCCATAACTTGTACTACAACAGTTTAGGATATATGCATTGAATCATTCACTATATTAGTTTGCATGCAAAGTGTTTGATGAAATGATTAAATGGTTCAATGATTAATTGCATACAAAATATTTGATTAAATGAACCAATGAGTATGTTGTTTGTGGCTGGGGATAGTATTGATATGTAATAGTATTTCTGTAGTTGATATATTCTTACTTGAATGCAAATAGTTTTCTATATTAGTTTGAATGTAAAGTGTTTGAAGAAATTCTTACATGCAAATGTAATAGTATGGTAGCTGTTTGAAGAAAAATGTAAATTATGGTAGTTGTTTGAATAAAATGTTATTTTTTAGATGGGATAGTATTTAAGTATGATAATATGGATGTAGCTGATCTATGCCTATTTGCATGCAAATAATTCGAAGAGTTGCATGTCGGGAATTTGAAAGGTTGCATGCACGGAATTTGAAAAGTTGCATGTAAGGAAATGGAAAAGTGACATGTTTTTAGTTATGATGTTAGAAGTGGAATAAGTGCAACATTTTTTACTTAGTCTCATACAAATGTATGAGAAATAAAATCAATTTATTTTCAAGTATGGTTAAATTTAATAGAGATTTGGAGATCCAATTTCCATATTTGGACATTGGAGATCGGACCATTATAGTAGCTTCCTCATTCTACCTTAGTTTGGAACCTGGGTAGTAAGGGGGTATGCTTATAGGTTGTTAGCATTGGTGAATGCTGATTTAAAATTAATAGAGATTGATGTCTTAATTTTTGGAACATGTGATTGACTATGTATGAATTATATGTTGCTTACATGTTGATTTCATGATACCTACTTACATCCTTGTATGTTAGGTTACATTTGTGAATATTTTGGATTACATGTATCAGTCTTGTAGGTTGATTACAAGATTTGATCGCTTATGTTCGACTACATGCGTTTATGCGTAGGTGTAGTTGATTTGACATTGCTTATGCATATTGTTGGTTGCATGTGGCAATGTGTACAATGGAGTAATGGTTGTTGTTATGCATATATGGTCGTGGCTATGATTATGCATGTATAGTAGACCAACCATGCCTTGTGAAGTCATTGTATGAAATTTAGGACATCATAATGCTATTGGTTGTTATAATGCTAATGAGCTAGTTGAGATAGAGAAAGGGATGCAGATCATCATAATGAGGTTGCAATATTGGACTTTGGGGTAAGAGAAGATCATCATACAGGTATTGTATGTTTGACATGCAGGTATG
This sequence comes from Pinus taeda, assembly GCA_000404065.3. NCBI lineage: Eukaryota > Viridiplantae > Streptophyta > Pinopsida > Pinales > Pinaceae > Pinus > Pinus taeda. The sequence continues at coordinate 87,386 of APFE030066684.1, forward strand.
TAGGTTAAAGGATTTTTATATGCATTAGGGTTATATACATTAGGTTTATATACATGTCTTTGATGTTATGGTTACATTCATGATATATGTTAGATGGTTAGTGTAGTTATATGCACACGTGTCAGATAGTCAAGAATGATAGTAACCTGTAGTTGTATGCATTGCTATTGTTGTTTTATATTAAATAACCTGATGATTATGTTGTATGTTGTGGATGAGTATGATATATAGCTTATTGTTGTTATATGCTATTAACTTGATGATTAGGGTCATTTCATTAAGATATTGATGCCGTAATTTGGATTGGTGATATGTGTGATGGTTATGTTCATTGCATTGAAGATCTTGATGTTATATGTATTGTGTTAGCCTGGTTTGACCTTGCAAATGGTTATGGTTGCGATACTTAGGTATGATCTGACATATTTGTGATATGGTGTCATACTAATCTAGATTGATCATACATATGTGATTATTATGCATTAATGACATATGCTTATGATCTTGTAATATGAACATGTTAGTTAGTTATTGTTATGGATATCATGATTTATGTTGACATGTTGCAAAGTTATATCTCGCTAACTAGATTGATTATGCAGCAAGATAGCCTCCTCTGAGGTACACTAAGGTGTGAGGTTGCTTATGTATTATACTTGGTGTTTCATAGTTGATTATGTCGTTTATTTGGTATTTGATTGTTTGGTGCCTATTATGTCATCTAATTGATTTATATAACATGGTATGTTTGCAAGTGGTTGAATGATTGATGAATTGATGAATATGAGTATGTGTTCAAATGATTTGTTTTAAGATTATTGTACTAACATGTATGTGTTGAGACAATTGATATGTAATTGAATGTAGTTGATATTGTAGCATTATGTTTAATGACTATGGATTATAACATGATTGTTTCTAAAAGTTGATTTAAAATTGATAAATATGATTGTCTTGATATTTTGAACATGTGGTTGACATATGTGAGCATGATGTAGGGAGTTGCATGGCAAGAGAGGTTGCCATGAAATCTTGAAGAAGGCTCAGGTTGAGCTTTCCCTGGGAACCATGGGAATTGAGTCATGGTGTTTGTTGTTAGTCTTGTGCTTTTGGTATTTTACGAATTGTTGAGCTTGATTTATGGCTTTCTTTATGTCTAGTGTATGGCCATACCACTTTGTTTGCGGAGTCATGTTGTTATTGGTTTTTATGGTCTTCTTCTTGTTTGTTTCTTGTCTTGCCTTTTACGTTTTGAGTCTTGGGAATTGGTTGGGAAAGAGGAAGGTTACTATAGCTTGAGGAGAGCTATATAGTACCCAAAAGGTGATGTAAGACTCAGATGGAGCTTGGTGTATGAGTAAGTGCAGTGGAAGGTAAGACTATGACAGTCGGTTGGACTGGTTGGGTCCATTGTGGTAAATGGAAAGAAGTAGTGTAGACATGAGAAAGATAACTAGAAAAGGTAAAGTAAATGGATGAGAGGTTTCATATACTTTGGCCATGTTGGGAACTATTTCTCTCAATGCCTGTGCATAAATAAGGAATTTCTCTTAACCTAGACCTTATGTTATCTGGTAATTATTTTTTGATCATGATTATGTTGAAGTTTATATATGTATACATGTATGAATGTATGTCGTTTTCTGACAGGGTCATGATTGTTTTATGCTAACATTTATATATGTATGTATGAATCCATGTATCTATTTTACTGTCTGACAGGGTTGTCAAGGATCATTCTTGTGGAGGAATGATTGCTTATGCAGGAGAACGACATGAAGAGGTTCTTGGTCTTACAAGGAATCAATTGGGAAGAGTAGTCATGACAAACATACAAGGTCAACATCATGTGGATATGAATTGATATTGTATACTTTTATTATGCCTATGTTTAAACTTTATTATATGACAGGTAATGTTGAAGGATACATCAGCTAAGTGAAAGCAGTGTGGTTTGCGACATGCTAGGGATAAGCATGGGTATGACACCAGAAGCAAGGTTTCTTGGTAAGGACAATATGGTTTTGGATGTGTGGTACTACTATTGTGCATATATTGTATATGTTGTACATGTTTCGTATATGATGTGTGCATATGTGGTGTTGTGTATATATAGTGCGTGTACATGTTGTTTATGTAGTGTTATGTACAAGATGGTACATATAGTGTTGTATGAATGTTACATATTCAATACTGGGTTTAAATGGTGCTATGTACATGTTGGATATGTGGTACGATGTATATATTTTACTGTGTGCATGATGGATATGCGGTGTTGTGTGCATATGGTGCTATGCGCATGTTGGATATGTAGTGCTATGTACAAATGATGCTATATACGTGTTGGATGTGCAATGCTATGTACAATTGGTGTTGCATGCATATGGTACACTGGTACCATGTACATATGGTGTGGTGTGCATGATTGTACAAGTGGTGTTGTGTGTGTGTGGTGCTATGTACATATTGTCCAAGTGGCGCTGTGTGCATGTGGTGCTAGGTACATGTCGTGCATGTGGCGCTGTGTACATGTGGTGTCGTGTACATGTCGTGCATGTGGTACTGTGTACATGTGGTATTTTGTACACATTGTATAGTGGTGTAGTGTACATGTGGTGTTGTGTACACGTTGTGCATGTGGTGCCATGTACATGTGATGTTGTGCACACCTTGTGTAGGTGGTGCAGTGTATTGGTGGTATTGTGTACATGCTATACATATGGTATTGGTGTACATGTGGTATTGTGTGCATGTCATCCATGCTTTGTTATGGGCATGTCGTATTATATATGTGCATCATGTAGTCATGGCATTACATTGTGTGTATTCGTTGTCTTGCAATTTGTGTAGGTACATGTATCGGGTGGTATTGCACATCGGGTATAGATGGATGCACTGTGTTGTACACTGGCTATAGGTGTATGTGTTGTGCGTCAGGTGTAGGTGCATGCATTTCATGGTGTTGTGTGTCAGGTGTGGTTGTATGTGTGTGATGCACACTATGTGTATGTGAAATTGGTAGAGGAGAAGGCATTGCGTGTTTGCTGGGTGTGGCAACCGATCCAGTGTCTATATAAAATAACAAAGGTAGAAGTAAGGATTGATGAATGATAGGTATCAGTGTTTTAATTCAATTTTATTATGCATGAGATTTATTACTATGGTATATGATGATTGTATGCGATCTATGATTTTGGTTTATGATTGTTACATGTGATTTATGATTTTGTTCTATGATGGTTGTGTTTGAGCTAACCTGATGTGATATCTTTATATATGCTGATTTGGTCAAATATGCTAGTTTGACTTGTTGTGACAGGAAGCAAACAGGATTGAAAATGTGCCTTATTGATGAGCTACAATGAGGTATGATGTGAATTTATTTTCAAATTATTTCAAATCTAATGGAAGTTATGTGTTTGGTACAGGAATTCATGAAATGCCTAATTGGGTAGTTGAAATCAACTATAAGAATTAGCAACTTGATATGGTGGTTTGGTGGTTGCTTATGGTGGTTTGGTAGTTGCTTTATGATGGTTTAGTATTTGATTTATGTTGGTTTAGTATATGCTTTATGGTGATTGATATATGCTTTATGATGGTTGATATATGCTTTATGGTGATTTCATATTTGCTTTATGTTGGTTGATACATGCTATATGATGTTTTGATATATGTCTTATGATGTTTTGATATATGCTATATGATGATTAGTGTGTGGTTGATATATGTTTGGTATATGATTTGGCATATGTTTTGGTATATATATTTTGATGATGTTGTTATATGTACACCCATGTATGGATGTAAATACCATAACGAGCTATGTTATAAAGCTCCACTATGCGGTATGGGTGTAATGCTATTATGCTATCATGTGGTTATGTTATCATGATGTTATGTTATCATGATGTTATGATGTCATATGAGTTTTCTTAAGCAGAATGATCATTGTAAATATCGTAATGAGATGTGTTATAAAGCTCCACTATGCGGTATGTTGTCATGTCGTTATGATTTTATGTC
>APFE030066686.1:0-23289 GCA_000404065.3 Pinus taeda
TTTTCACATATATATATATATATATATTTTGTGTTGAATGTTTTTACAGGTTCCGACCGGGGTATCCACAGGAAGATCCTTGAAATGATAAATTCCTTCACTCTTATTGGATGATCAAAAAACCATCCTCATCTACTACAAACTTCGCACTTTAGGGGGCAATCTGTTACACAAAAAATTGTCACCGTGACTTTCTATAGTTTGTGTGAGTCCAACAACACTCATACATACCTCCTTTGCAAGTCTTAAGCCTCATCTCTTCATTTCAAGCCTTGAAAATGGGAGAAAGACCTTAAAAATATCTCAAATCCTGGTTTCGCACTTTCTCCTAGCATTGCCTGTGATGCCGCACCCAATGGTCATGTTTCCTGCGAACCTGACCGCTCTGTCTCTTGAGGAATGGGTGTGAACCCCTATAAAAGTTAAAAAGGCATGAGTTCATTCTTAAAAACTCATCTTGGGTCACTTCTAGACACTTATAGAAGGAATATTGCGCTGGCAAGTCCGCTCCACCTTGGTTCATCCATTCCATAACTAAGGGAGCTAACTCCATGATATGAGGTGCTTATCCCATTGAAGGAGGAACTTATCCCTTCAATGGTGGACCTGCAACTTCCTACATTTGCACTATAAATTCATGCATTGGGCTGGTTGTAGGGGAGGTTGAAAGCTGAAGATTCTTGAGGGTAAATGCTATTGAAAACTAGACTTCCTTTATGAGCTTGTGAGAGGAGAGATCACATATCTTTCATGTCATTTGGGAAGTGAGTGAGGCTTGTCAAAGTAGAGGAGACTCCTGCTGGACCCTGGAAAGAACTTGTGCAACATCAAGGCAAAGGTTGTAAGGTTCTTTTATTTGTAAAGTTAATACAATCAAGTTTGTTTTTCTCAATGAACTATCTCTAATGGTTTATTTTATGAGCTCCTTGATCTTCATAATGAACATGTTTTATTATACGCATGTATGCTTTGATGTGTGCGTGTTTGTGTATGTAGGTTATTAAAAGGGAACTGCTTGAAGCTGTTGGGATAAAACTGCTACAAACAAGCGTTGGATCGAGGTAGGGTTTGTTACACCTCTTAGTATTCATTTATGAATTGAAACATGTTTAGAGAAAAGTAGATTCGCTTGTGCTCTTTGTTGCTAGATGTCATTCGATACTAGGGAGATCGGTCTTGTCCGCAAGAACGATTTATCTGGCCAACAAGAGGTCTATCTTTTCTCGTCATTTTCACGGTTTTTGTTTCTTGTTTGATGCATTTTTTGGGATTTTTTTTTTAATTTTTGGCACTTGGAATTCGCCCTAGGCCCATCACACTCTTCTTATATCGAGAGGTGTGAAGGGTCAACAAAGTTTACATGGATTAGTGCGAACGAACACACTTGTCAAGGAGGGTAAGTGTGATGGGCCGCTTTGTTCATGAATTAACAATGCGATGGGTGTAGTAAGGGTTCCAAAATTTTGTTTTTTAGTAGTTTTCTCCCAAAACTTTTCACATTGCTAATTTTATGTATTTTTTCATGTTATTTTGTAGATATATACTGGAGTAAAATTGGCTTTAAGCCGGAGATAAAGGGAGCATCAAGCTCAAGACATGATTGTTGCAAATGATCAAGAAATAGTGCAAGCTTTAACAAATTATGGGCTACTGAATTTCTTCCAGATTACAGGCATGAAGGCCCAATTAGAGTTGCTGAAATATTTGGTAAAATCCTGGGATGTGCAAGGACAATATTTCAGGATTGGAGAGCACATTGTCACTATAGATGTTGAAGACATCTATTTTCTAACAAGGTTCTCACATAGAGGGGCTCCCATTTCATTATTTGGATACAGGAGAGGACGAGAGACAATGCATAATTACATAGCTATCCATTGTTAGCCTTGCTCTCAAGCAACTAAGGATGGGAAAATCAAAATAAAGGATGTTATTCAACTCCCCCTTAATACAATACTATTTACCATTACTCAGTTGGCTGACAGTTCTCCTCTACATTTAGCTACCAAGTCCCAAATGTAGTATGATTTAGAATGCTTGGCATCTACAATCTTCAACTGGTGTGAGGGGGTCTTGGTTAATCTAAGCAAACAACTCAATAGAGAAAAGACTAGGTATGGTTCTATCACAATGTCATTCACTTTGTAGAGCATACCATTACTGCGACCTCAACGGATATCCTGTGAGCTACCTGGACCTAGAGAGCCTCAAATGAGGCAATGGGTAGACTTAATGGCTCAACATGAAAAAGGGTCTATGATGACATTCAATCCTACTTTCTTTAGATGGTTGTGGGAACAAATGATTATGATCAAGGACTACCCGTATGATGGAGATGATTTCTTGGAGATTTAGAGCTCGTTTTACCTGAAGGTGAGCAATGGAGTGGTGTAGGTAAAAGCAATGTCATTTTGGATGGTTTTTTAAGTTTTACAATTTGTTTTTGGTTTTAATGTATTCTAGACTAACTATCAGTTTTACATGCAGATATCATACCAGTGAGACCAGTGGGCATGTCCCCAATTCATTGATGAGCGTGGCCGCAACTGGGGCATGCTAGATTCGATGAGGTGGGGATGGAGGAGTTAGGAGACCAAAACTTGGTGGAGACATTAGCTGAGTTTGAGCACCATGTGGAGGGCTTGACTAATCCTATTCCGGCTACTGGGGTTGATGATATCTCAATCCGTTTATAGAGATACACTATAGGGGTGATTCATGTTGGTCGGATAAATCGTTCTTGCAGACAAGTTTGATCTCCTTAGTATCAACTGATATCTAGCAACAAGTAGGACAAGTAAATCTACCTTTCTCTAAACATATTGCGATTCATTAATAAAAAACTAAAAAGGTGTTTAAGACCCTACCTTAAGTCCAACGCTAGTTTGTGGCAACCATGCTCCAATAGCTCCAAAAGAGTTTCATTTTAAGAACCTGCAATCACAAACAAGCACACATCAAAGAAGACATACATAACTAATATAACAAATCATGTTCATCATGGTGATCAAGGAATCCATGAAATAAACCATAAAACACAGCTTATTGAGAAAAATAAACTTGATTGTATTAACTTTGAAATAGAAGAAACTTACAACCTTGGTGCCTTGATGTTGTACAAGCTCTTCCCAGGGTCCAAACAGGAATCTCCTCTACTTTGACAAGCCTCACTCTCTTCCAAATGAGATCAAGAGGTATGTAATCTCTCCTCTCAAAAGCTCAATTAGGAAGACTAAGTTCCAGCAGCATTGACCCTAAAAAATATTCAGCTTTCAACCTCCCAAGTAACCAGTCCAATGCTTCATTTATAGTGCAAAGGAAGGAGGTTACAAGTCCACCATTGAAGGGATATAGTCCTCCTTCAAAGGGATAAGATCCTCACATCAAGGGGTTAGCTCCTAAAGGTATGGGATGCATGAACCCTTAAGGAGCGAACTTGCCACTGCAAGATTCCCTCTAGAAGCTTCCAGAAATGACTCAAAGTGAGTTTTTAAGAATGTACTTGTGCCTTTTTGACTTTTATAGGGGTTCGCACCCATAACACAGATACAGAGCAGTCAAGTGCGCAGGGGACATGACCAATAGGTATGGTACCGCAGGTAATGCTAAGAGAAGGTGCAAAACCAGAATTTTAGAGATTTTTAAGGTCTTTCTCTTATTTTCAAGGCTTGATATGAAGAATAGAGGTTTAGGACTTGCAAAAGGAGGTAATTATGAGTGGTGATAGACTCACACAGATTGTAGAAAGTCATGGTGACAATATTTTGTGCAACAAATTGCCCCCTAAAGTGCGAAGTCTATAATAGATGAGGATAGTTTTTGTCATCTATGAAGAGTGAAGTACTTTATCATTTTAAGGATCTTCTTGTGGATACCCTGGTTGAAACCTGTAAAAACATTCAATGCAAAATATATATATGAACATATCATCACTAAGGTAGGCATTCCCATACTCAAATAAAAACTGACTAGAAACTATCTAAACTACTCTAATACAGGAATGATTTTGTAATACATCACAAGTATAGACATATGTAGACATAGTATGGACGCAGCCATCTGTTTATGAATAGTCCACTGTATAATGAATAACAAAACTCCTCACAGCCTGGATGGTGGAAACTAGATCCAGGGTCTTGATTTCTATTTCCTGAACTAGTACGATTCTATCCATGTAAATGAATGCGTCAGAAGTCAAACATGGTAGAAACCACTTGATTACTAGTCAATGATGTAAACTGTTAACAAGTGTGAGAGGAACCACCAGTAATGTCAATGGCCCTCAAACTACTTAGTACAATCCATGAAATGTGAATGAATGAGTCGATGTCGAACACGTCACAAAATCCTTTGATCGAAGGTCAATGATGCAACCTGTCATCAAAGGCGAGAAACCTGCCATTGAGGCATGCAGATTCCAAGGTACTAACGATTTCTAGATCATCTTTCTAGATAATGAGTTGGAGTTGATAGAAAGCGATCCGTCGTAGGCAAGCCCACAACACGAAATAATAGATCAAGTTTTGAAGAAATGTATTTAGCAAGGACTAACTCAAGGATGGTCAAAATGGATGACAGATATTTTGCAAATGGATGGTTTATTTGAACTGACCTCTTGAACACATAACGACACTATAGATGGTTTGGTGACAATTGACCGAAAGCTAATACCTAGAAACCAGCTGAAGACTTTCAATATGGTTTGAATAACTGTTAGGCAAAGGATTTCCCAACCCAGGTGAACAAAAAGTGTCGTGTTCAAGAGTGGTTAACTGTTTTTCTAAACACAAAGTATAACAAATAGGTTCATTTTTCTCTCTTTTCCTCCACCATTTCTGGCAAGTACCTCTTTATTTTTGACAAGCTTAAGGAGGATAACATTTGCTTGATTATAAGCTCATCCTTCGGATGAGTCCAACTTAGTTTAAAATTCGAACCCTAAGAAGGAGTGGTCTGTTCTTGTTTGAAATTGAACAGGTCCTTTACTGTTAAATTTTAATGAGTCTAGTATAGGAGAAACTCGGTGTTTTTCAATTTTAGGGAGTCAGAAGAAAAACTTAAGAAAACTCCATGGTTGTCATTTTTCGTAAATTTGTGTCTCCCAAGCCCAGAAAAGTATAAAATGATACTTGAGAGAACCACTTGATCATTATGATCAAGGAGTAATTTTCATAATTAGTGCCTTCAATCTGAAAAAGTAAAAAAGCGATCGAAAACACGTCGTTTTATAACCAATATCGAACTTGAAACGACAAAAGTCTAGCAATCTTTTCATGTTTATACGGTCATAAAAGAGCTGTAAGTGGACCATCCTTTTAATTCCGTTTTAACGAGTTTAAAAAGAAAAACTTGGCAATCTTTTCATATTTTATGAGTCAGAAAATAGCTTAAAGAGGACTCGTCCTAGAGGAACGAGTGGTATAAAGGGTAGCAACAGTTCCGGCAATGGTGGAACTGCTCAAAACATGTCATGGTTAAGCGGCTGGCTAACAAAACCACTCATAACTACGGTCCCTCAGGAAAGGTAAAACAACCAAGTGAAAGCATATGATCGACCAAAGAGATGGTGGCGATGGAATGAAAACAACCAAGGCTCATCTAACAGAATTTAGTGGATAAAAAGGCAATCACGAGATGTAAAATGGGTATAGGTTCATTTTTACACAAGCTTGAACTATAAAGAACTCTGCTTGGATTCAGTTTCATGTTTACACAAGCTTGAAATGAAAAACTATGCTTGTTGTAAGTTCGCATGCCCCCTAGCATAATGATGCAAAACGAGGTACATGCCCCCCAAGCTTCATTGCATTCAACCAGGTGGATGAAATGAAGGTTTACTTTCAAGGTCTTGAAAAGACTCAACTCGAAAAGGGAGTTGTTTCATTTTTTAAAGAGGTTGACACAGGAAAAGAACTATCCTCAAAACCCTTGTTTCATTTTTTAAACGAGCTTGACACAAGACAAGGAACTATGCTCTAAAATCCTTGATTCATTTTTTAACGAGCTTGACACAAGACAAGGAACCATGCTCTAGACTCCTTGTTTCATTTTTTAACGAACTTGACACAAGACAAGGAACTATGCTCTAAAATCCTTGATTCATTTTTTAACGAGCTTAACAAAAGACAAGGAACTATGCACCAGACTCCTTGTTTCATTTTTTAACGAGTTTGACACAAGACAAGGAACTATGCTCATAACTCCTTGTTTCATTTTTTAACGAGCTTAAGACAGGAAGAAACTATCCTCGCGACCTAGTTTCATTTTTTAACCAGGTTGAGATAGGAAAAAATTATCCTCGCGTCTACTCTCTACAATCTACCTATATAACCTACTGATTCATTTTTTTTTAAATGAGGTTGACACAGGAAAAGAACTGTCCTCATACTTGATTCATTTTTTAACGAGGTTGACTCAGTAACCGGAACTTTCCTCGAATCTACTCTCTACAATCTACCTAGATAACCTACTGATTCATTTTTTTTTAGTGAGGTTGACACAAGAAAAGAACTGTCCTCATACCTGATTCATTTTTTAATGAGGTTGACTCAGTAACAGGAACTTTCCTCAAATCCTAGTTTCATTTTTTAACGAGGTTGAGACAGGAAAAGAACTGTCCTCATACCTAATTCATTTTTTAAAGAGGTTGACTCAGTAACAAGAGCTTTCCTCAAATCCTAGTTTCATTTTTTAACGAGGTTGAGACATGAACAAACTATCCTCATACCTGATTCATTTTTTAACGAGGTTGACTAAGTAACAGGAACTTTCCTTGAATCCTAGTTTCATTTTTTAACGAGGTTGAGACAGGAACAAATTATCCTCATACCTGATTCATTTTTTAACGAGGTTGACTCAGTAACAGGAACTTTCCTCGAATCTAATTCATTTTTTAATGAGGTTGACTCAGTAATAGGAACTTTCCTTGAACCTAAGTATGGCTTCCAACTGGAAGAAAGACATGTCAATGGACACACCTTGACCATGGCTTCCAAGAGGTCTTCATCAGAAGGAAGAATAGTTCTCTGGAAGGAACACATGTCAAGGGACTCAAGAGGGATAAGAACATCGCATTCAAGAAATCCCATAGAGTTTTCCATGTCAATTACCAGATCTAATTCAAAGGAAGATGAGCAAACAGTGAGAGGTTCACTTACATCGGTAACTGAAAACATGGGACCAGTTGCCACATAATTAACCCGTGGCGGGGTAGATACCACTTTAGAATCGGGAACATTTAGGGGTGTCATATTATTGGTAGTTGAAACAAGACTAGGGAACGAAAGCTGGTCTACAGTCACAATATTTCCATTGTGAGGGAAAGACATCACGCGAAAGAGTGTCGATACGACAACTCTCATTGCATAAACATAGTCGCGCCCAAGGAGTAAATTGAAATCCAAGGGACATCGAACTACCATAAGATCAATATAGACAGTTTTACCTTCCTAGGTAATAGAAAACTTAGGAAGGATCCCTAAAGGTTCACTAATGGTTATGTTAAAAGCTTTCAGATTCTGTGTAATAATCACAAGCTCAGGGGAACCCAAAGCTTTCCAAGCAATTGAGGATAAAATACTAACAGAAGCACCTTCATCTACCTGTGTGCGGTGTATGTCCCTACCACTAGCCTTGACAATGATTTGGAAAGGGATGGAGGAAGGAAGACGAGGTTCTGGCAGTCTATTCCAATCAAAGGAAAAGAGCTCAGTACTTGGAGGGGGTTCTGTAGAAACAGGTGAAATGCCCCCTGGCGTAGAAGAATTTGATGTAACAAGAAGAACTTGAGCGGTATGAAGTTCACTCTCTAAAGGGAGAGTGGGATCGACCGAATGTGAAATTGAATTTACCACTTGATCAACTAATGGATCATCAACCTGAGTGATATGTGTTTCACTCTCTAATGGAAGAGTGGGATCGACTATACTTGAAATTAGATCAATCACTCCATCAGTTGATGGTAGGTTGGGAGAAAGTTCATAGTAACCAGTTGGAAATTCTTGCTGTGGAACAATAAGGTTTTCCAACAATTTTGAGGCTTCATCCATGTGAGGGCAAATGTGAGTTTGATGACTCCCTTTGCATAACTTACAAGGAAACCTAACTTTACCCTTTTCCCCAGTAACCTGACTATCACTGGTTGATGGATCAATGGAAAGTTGATGAGATTTTTCTGACCATACTTCCAAGACCTTTGGAATACCAGGACAAAGCCTGCAAGGGTATTTGGGTTTACGATGCATGTTGGAGGTTTCCTCAACACACCTAACACTTACATTCATGGTTGGTTGGTTGACTTCTTTCTTATCTTGCTTCTTCTTCTTCTTCTTAGTCACCTGGTTACTAGCGTCAAGGCTTTTACCAAGCAAAGAAGAAGAAATGGAGGAAGAAATATTAGGGGAAGAAGGTTGGTGATGTTGATATGGTGAACTCTGCTGAGGTGAAGCATTTGGTTGAGGTGGAACAATTGGAGTATTTTGGGCCAACAAAGTTGAAAATAACCATATCGGTAAACCTATTATAAATCTAGGTAATGACAAAGTAGCCATATAAGGAGGATCAACATTTCCAAAGCAAGGAAAAGTAATAGGATTCTCATTAAGAGGGGTTCCTTGGTTGGTAAATTTTAGAGCAGTTGCCATTATATTCAACTTCAGTGAATTTTATTAACAATTTAAAACTAAAATTAACAATTCACAATTCACGCCTAACAATTAAAATTCACAATTCACACTTATGGTCTCTAAAAGTAAAAACAAACAAATTAACACGTGCTATCAAATCTAGGAGTCAAACCACACACAAAGAGTAACTTTCCGTACTAAAAACACTAGTTGGTGATGAAATCCAACGTCGCAGAATTCAATACAAAAATGGCAGTTGGAACAGTTACCCCGACAACTTGCTTAATGAAACAGACTGGCATAAGTTTCTTCACAAAACCATCTCGACTGAAGAGAACCCCCCAGAGAGTCCAAGTGAGTCTAGTCGACGTCTACTCCAGGTATAGTGAGACCCGTCCTTCACCATCACCTTAGGAAAGAATCTTAAGATTATGGTCACTAAGGTTACCAACAGTAACAAATACAACCGAGGGAACAGTCTACGATCTGATCCACACGCAAGGGAAGAGTAACAAAGCTCAATCCCCTTGAAGGCTCCTCGACATGATCAATCCTAGGTTTACCAACAAGTGACCCCGGGCTCCTCAACAATGGTTAATCTGAGGTTTACCATTTTTAATACGCGCAAATATTATATCTTTCCCAATGAGACAGACTTGATTATCTCAAAGGTTCGAATATGATCTCGTGATTGACTCCTTTAAGAGGAGCTTCCCAGATTATATCAATTACAATTGGATTTATTTCCTACCGCAAGATATAGCTACTTGTTTGTTTTATTGTCTTGGAGAGTTAACTAAAACCTATTCCAAGACACTAGCCTAAGCTAGATTGGTGGAAAGAGCCCTTAAAATGCAAAAATTACTAGATGAGTTTTAATTAAGTGTTGTGTTACTTAGGTTGTTATTACTCAAAAGGGTAAATGGCTATGAAACCAATGGTGTTATGACCCGACCCAAAAATGAATGCAATCGAATATGATAATGTAATCTTTTCAATTTGATGAATCCTAACTAAAGCAAGGAGAGAGTTTCCATTCACTTCCCACAATGCAAAAAATTGATCACTAAGAGAAAATATAACAAATTCTCTAATGCACTAATTTCATCAAGAAAAATTAATGCAAATCAATTACAAAACAAATTTTTTTATTTTTATTTTTGTGTGTTAAAAACAAGCATAAAACTATGTAAATTCAAATCAAAGAAAACTGATCTAAATCTATGATTGATTTTTCAGAATTTAAACTATGCAATTGTAATCTATGCACAATTCACTTGAAAAGTATGCAAATGTAATCTATGCACATTTTTCATTCATATTCTGAAAATGAGAATTCTAATTCTACAAATGTGATCTATGAAAGAGAATTCTCAAACACAAGATGATTATATTGTAATCTAAGAACCAATCAAGTGAAAGTCAAGAAAATTGGGTGAGAATTCCAAAAGAGAATTCCAAAGATCAAAAAATATAAACACTCAAAGGTGATTAACACTCATACACAAACCTCCAAGTAATGACCAAAGGAAATCAAATTAATAACTTCTCAAAAAAGAGACTGAGACAAACCTCCAAGTAATGACCAAAGGAAATCAAATTAAGAACTTCTCAAAAAAGAGACTCAAAACACCCAATTAACTTAATGGATATTGATGAGATGAAGAATTTGCTGAAAGAAACTCATAAACAAGGCTTTTTGACAGAAAAATACAGATCTAGGTAGATGCCAAGAATCCTAAATTAAATCTAAACTAAACTGAAAGAAGAAATCTAAGTTTTTCAAGAAATTAAACAGGGTCAATAGGCCCCAGAAGTAACAGGTGCGGTACCGCTCTGTGCACTAAAAGAAAAGTGCGGAGATGTCTGCATTGTCTTGTAAAAAGAAAGTGCGGTCCCCTGAAAACTTCAAGAAAAACATAAAAGACTTCAAAACTTTCAAAAACAGAGAAAACCTAAGCTACCCAAGCAGATATCAATCAATCAAAAACCATGAAAAACTTTTCCTTATCAAAATAAAAGAGAACCAAAAACAACAAGTTATTTCCTCAACGGAGTCGCCAATTTGTTGGCCGGATAAATCGTTCTTGCGGACAAGACCGATCTCCCTAGTATCAACTGATATCTAGCAACAAGCAGGACAAGAAAATCTACCTTTCTCTAAACATATTGCGATTCATTAATAAAAAATTAAAAAGGTGTTTAAGGCCCTACCTTAAGTCCAACGCTAGTTTGTGGCAACCATGCTCCAATAGCTCCAAAAGAGTTTCCTTTTAAGAACCTGCAATCACAAACAAGCACACATCAAAGAACACCTGCATAGCTAATATAACAAATCATGTTCATCATGGTGATCAAGGAATCCATGAAATAAACCATAAAACACAGCTTATTGAAAAAAATAAACTTGATTGTATTAACTTTGAAATAGAAGAACTTTACAACCTTTGGTGCCTTGATGTTGTACAAGCTCTTCCCAGGGTCCAAACAGGAATCTCCTCTACTTTGATAAGCCTCACTCTCTTCCAAATGAGATCAAAAGGGTATGTAATCTTTCCTCTCAAAAGCTCAATTCGGAAGACTAAGTTCCAGTAGCATTTCACCTCAAAAATATTCAGCTTTCAACCTTCTCAGTAACCAGCCTAATGTTTCATTGTATAGTGCAAAGGAAGGAGGTTACAGGTCCACCTATGAAGAGATAGAGTCCTCCTTCAAAGGGATAAGCTCCTCTCATCAAGGGGTTAGCTCCTTAAGGTATGGGATGCATGAACCTTTAAGGAGCAAACTTGCCACCTCAAGATTCCCTCTAGAAGCTTCTAGAAATGACTCAAAGTGATTTTTTAAGAATGTACTTGCGCCTTTTTAACTTTTACAGGAGTTCGCACCCATAACACAGAGACAGAATAGTCAAGTGCGCAGGGGACATGAGCATTAGGTGTGGGACCACAGGTAATACTAAGAGAAAGTGCGGAACCAGAGTTTTAGAGATATTTAAAGACTTTCTCTTATTTTCAAGGCTTGATATGAAGAACTAAGGTTTAAGACTTGCAAAGGAGGAAAGTATGAGTGGTGATAGACTCACATAGATTGCAGAATGTTAAGGTGACAATTTTGTGCAACAAACCCATGCATACAAGTATGTTTTTTCAATCCCAGAGGGAACCGGTCAACTTAGCTGCACATGCAAGAGACTACTCAACTGTTGGAGAAAAATGCACATTTCTGGATGGGAGTTGGGCTGGCTGCCCAGGAGATTTGTGCAATTTCTGGGCAAAGCAACTGGCTGCTACCCAGTTTTGTGCAAATCCTGGATGAACAGCCCATTTCTGGGAAAATTTACACAAATCCTACTAGGAGGGTTGGCTGGCACGATTGCACAATCCTGGAGCCCAGCAGGTTGTCAGAGAGGATTGCGCAATTCCTGGAGGAAAGGCTAGTTTCCCTCCAAAAATGTGCAATTTTCAAGGGGAAGCTGCCTAGCCTGTAGCTGGACCAAGTCTGGGTGAGCATCCTATGAGGGGAATGGATCAACTATAGATCAAGTTTTGAAGAAATATATTTGGCAAGGACTAACTCAGGGATGGTCAAGATGGATGACAGATATTTTGCAAATGAATGGTTTATTTGCACTGACCTCTTGAACACATAATGACACTACAGATGGTTTGGTGACAATTGTCCCAAAGCTAATACCTAGAAGCCGGTTGAAGACTTTCAATATGGTTTGATTAACTGCTAGGCAAAGGATTTCCCAACCCAGGTGAACAAAAAGTGTCGTGTTCAAGAGTGGTTAACTACTTTTCTAAAACACAAAGTATAACAAACAGGTTCATTTTTCTCTCTTTACCCTCACCATTTCTGGCAAGTACCTCTTTATTTTTGACAAGCTTGAGGAGGATAACATTTGCCTGATTATAAGCTCATCCTTCAGATGAGTTCAACTTAGTTTTAAAATTCGAACCCTAAGGAGTGGTCCGTTCCTGTTTAAAATTGAACAGGTCCTTTACTGTTGAATTTTAATGAGTCCAGTATAGGAGAAACTCAGTGTTTTTCAATTTTAGGGAGTCAGAAGAAAAACTTAAGAAAACTCCATGGTTGTCTTTTTTCATAAATTTGTGTCCCCCAAGCCTGAAAAAGTATAAAATAATACTTGAGAGAACTGCTTGACCATTACAATCAAGGAGTACTTTTCATATTTAGTGACTCCGATCTGAAAAAGTAAAAAAGTGATCGAAAACACGTCATTTTATAACCAATATCGAACTTGAAACGACAAAAGTCCGGCGATCTTTTCATGTTTATAGAGTCAGAAAAGAGCTATAAGTGGACCGTCCTTTTAATTCCGTTTTAACGAGTTTAAAAAGAAAAAACTTGGAGATATTTTCATATTTTAAGAGTCAGAAAAGAGCTTAAAGATGACTCCAATGTTTCACTTTTCGTAATTTGGAAGAGTCCGAAAAAGTGAAAAAGTATGCTCTTTATTGAAAATGATCAATTCTCCCTAAAAATCCAATATTCTACACAAAAACTCAAAACATTACTCATACATGTTTAAAATAATTAAAAATGCATCAAAAGTTACCTTTTTAAAGTTGAGAAAAAACAAATTAAAAATTCATTTATTCAAAAAAGCTTATAAAAATGGCTTTTGTAAATTCATTTTTACTGTTTGACTTCATAGTGAGAAGTAAGAGCTTTTGGGTAAGAAACTTCTTGTGAATATTGCGGAAAATCCGACCATTGGAATAAAAAACCGTCGGCTCCAGGTAATCCACATCATCCCTATCTTGCATTTCAATCGTTTAATTTTCATTTTAGGGCTTTAAAATTGATTTTTTAAAGAAACTTTTGTTTAAAAAACCGCTCGCGGGGGTCCGTAGGTGCAACATGCGGCCCCTGCGGACCTTGACTTTTTTGTACAAAGGAAAAAGTCGGGGTCCTGCACTTGTTCTTAAGGATGAGTGCGGACCTACACACTGTCCCTAACTAGCAGGTGCAGACCCCGCGAAATAAGTTTTAAAATTTCAATTTTTTCATTTCTGCCCAGAAATTTTGAACTAAATTGTTCTAATCCACCTTTTTTGTAATGTAGGATATACAAAATGCTCATTTGGTGGGAACGTGAGCACGAAGATGTGGATCTTTCCGCATTAATTCATCCACCTACAATACGGGCATTAAAAGCATGCAGACTATTTAAATTCTGGGCCATACCCGGCATGAGGGCTCAAGTAGACTTCCTGTAATGGCTGGTAGACAGGTGGAGCACACAGGACCAGTGTATCATGATTGGTGGCCACCGGCTTGAAATCGAGCTAGAGGACATTTATTTCTTGACAGGTTTTCCGTAGAGAGGCAAACGATTATCTCTATTCGGGACTAGGTCAGGTGGCCAGTCTGTTGCTAGTCTCTGACTAGAGTTTTACAATAACCAAACACAGGACAAACGGATAGATATTAAAACTATCTCCCGTCCTAAACTTAAAGTGATTGAATTTACTGTCACCAAACTATGCGGGAGCACAACATTGCATGTAGCTACCAGATTCCAAATGCGAATGGCAGTAGACTGTTACCGAGGCACCATCTTCAACTGGTGTGAGGCTGTGTTGGCGAATGTAAAAGGCCAACTCACTAGAGCAAAGAACAGACAGCTAAAAAACTTTGGATATGGTTTCTTGGTTGTGAGCTTTGGCCTAGAGAGGGTCTCTATGTTGGTCCCACATCAGCTTTCTGTTGAGGCTGGACTTCCCTGAGAGCCTAGGATTATGCGCTTGGTTGCAGTGATGGCCCGTCATCCTAAGGAGGGTTTAGAGGTTGTCTGATTTCCACCTGAGTATTTTCGTTGGTTGAGGAACCAACTTTTTGTGATTCAGGATTTTCCATATGCTGGGATGGATTATCATGGTGATCCGAACATGGCTCTTCCACTAGGAGAGAAATGGGATGAGTCAGGTAAAATCATTTTCAACACTTCCTAAATTTTAAACTAATTTTTTTTTTTGTTTTTTAAATCATCCAAAACTAATAGTAAAAAGTTTTAAATGCAGATGTGGGTCCACGGCGATCAGCCGCTCTCCAGCCCTATGAGAGGAGACACCCAGCTGCAGTAGTACCGGCCCCACAGGACCAATCTACAGAGACCCTGACCGAATTGAAAAGTCATCTAGAGAGTTTGACAACAGATATTCTAGAGACTAGTATAGATGATATTCCACTTAGGTTATAGTGCTATGTGATTAGGGTCCTAGGACCTTTTAGGAAGTTCCTTTGTAGGGTGGCCTGAGCAGTGGTTTCTTATCGTAATCACCATCAGAGATAGGATGATCGCCTTTGTAGACTCATACGACATTTTATGTCTTTTTGTACTATCTTTTTTTGCCGATCATAAGGTGTTTTCAACCTATGATTAAAGACGATGTATATTTGACACATTTCTATGCTATGATATATCACTATTATTGTCTATCTTGGATAACATGTTATGGAATGTTTTTAAATTTACTCTCTTGATTATTGCGAATGTCTATTTAACATTCGAGAAGCAACAACATCTGCTAATGTATTTAAATATCTTGGAATATGCTGATATTCAATGTAGTCAAATTCACGTTCCAAGAGACGAACTCTCAAAAATAATCTTAATAACACTAGATTTCTAATGGCATAAACTCTGTTAAGTTGTAATACAACGATTTCGGAATCTAACCTAACAATCAAACTCTGAATCCCAAATGAGATGGATTCAAATAATAACTCAATCACTACACTATACTCTGCAATGTTATTCATTTTTTGACCGAGGCTTACCCCATGCATAGATACTAACTCATCAGAGGGTGAATAGATAACCCAAGCTGCAGAAGAAATGTTTTGTGTACTACGACAAGCACCATCAGCAAAACCAATGTATGTTTGAAGAGATGTCGACATATGCAATATCAAGAGTAAAATCAAGATAAGTAGGAATAATGATAAAAACACTCTCTAAACAAGGCACACTTTCTAATCTGAAACACACCAACTAGAAAGAAACTATTCTAACAAAAATCTCCACACCAAAATTTCAGCATAATATCTTTTTAGGTAAAGCCTATTTCTGGGTTTACCCAAAGAGATACCATTAAAATCTACCAATTCATAGGCCCCTTTTGCTAGCTTTTGCTTAACAACATAAGGACCATGCCACATAGGTACAAGTTTTCGAGCCCCTAGCTTATCATTTGGTTGATCGTATAGTAAAACTAGGTCTCCTTCCGAAAAATTACAAGGTGTAACATTTTGGTCGTACTAAGCTTTTATTCGTTTTGCATGAGCCTCGATTGCTAATGCAGCATCACGTCGGTTCTTATCTAGCTGAACTAAGTACAACAAACGTTTCTCCTCTTCGGAAGTGGCTGGGAGTAATTCTATGGCTATTTGCAATGACGAAATTTCACATTCAATGGGTAACACTGCTTCCAACCTGTAAACTAGTTTAAAAGGAGTGAAACTAGTTGATGTTTTTACTGAGGTTCTATACGACCAAAGTGCTGAAAATAACATGTTATGCCAATTCGACCAATGAATACCAATGATTCGTTGGATCATAGTGACTAAAACTTTATTGATTGCTTCAACTAGACCATTAGCCTATGGGTAATATGGAGTAGAACTATCGTGATGCAGGCCAAGCTGATCTGTTAGTTCAGTCATCATGATGTTACGAAAATGACTTCCATGATCAGTGATAATAGATTGAGGAACACCGAATCTAGCAATTATATGATTGAAAACAAAACTTGTAGTAGTTTTACCGTCTGCCGAAAATGTAGGCATCACCTCGGCCCACTTGGTAAAATAATCTACAACAAGGATGATATACGCATGCCCCCCAGCCGAGTGAGGGTTACATGTAATAAAGCTGATACCTCACTTTGCGAAAGGACTGACGACAATTATAGGGTGGAGAGGAGCAGGTAGAGCACGCATCTTACGATAAAAAATTTGACAATTGTGGCATTTCCAAACTGCATAGATACAATCTTTAAATAAGGATGGCCAGAAATAATCAGCACGCAATATCTTTTGGGCTGTGGCATACCCAGACATATGACCGCCACATGCTCGAGAGTGACAGTCATTCAAAACCTTTTTAGCTTCTTCATGAGTTAGACAACGTCAGAAAATAGAATCTGCCACACGATGATAGAGTGTATCTCCAATAATATTGTACTGTTGGGATTGGAAATGTATTTTCCTTCGCTGAGATCGTGATATTTCAGGCCAAAAAGATTGGGTTTGGAGATAAACAATTATATCTCCATACCATGGATCAATAGTACTAATAAGAAACAAAGATTCATCCACAATGGGTTCTTCCGCCACAGTTTCAGTATTAGTACGCGGGAAATCACACATCAAGTCTGCAAAAACCAAAGATTTCTTTGCCTTGGATTTTTCAAATTCCAAGTCAAATTCCTACAGGATAACTATCCATTTGGAATACTTTCCCCCTAGAAATTGTTTGGTCAAAATATACGTCATAGGGTTACAGTCAGAAATTACCGTGGTTTTGCATAATAAGATGTAGTGATGAAATCTTTGGACAGCTTGAACCGCTGCCAAGGCCAATTTCTCCACATGCGAATATTTAAGCTCAGTCGGAGTTAGAGTTTGACTAAGATAGTAAATCACATGTTCATTGTTGAATTCATCTTCCTGAACTAAAACCATCCCAATGGTGGAATGAGAAGCGGCGAGGTACAAAAAGTAATCCTCGTTGTAGTTGGGAGGATGCAATAAAGGTGCATGGGTCAACGCATGTTTAAGTGCATCAAAAGATTTGTCAGCTATCTCATAACAAAAGAATGGAGTATTCTGTTTCAACAACTTGGTAAAACCTTTCGTTATCTCGGTGTAGTTAGGAATGAAACGACGTAAAAAGTTTGCTTTCCCTTGCAAACTTTGGAGCTGACAAAGAGTCGAAGGAGGAGGTAATTTGAAAATAGCTTCAACCTTCGAGGGATCGACATGAATGCTAGCTTTCAAAACAACAAATCCCAGTAAACGACCTGTTTTTATACAGAAAACACATTTGTGTGGATTCAGAATAATTCGATAATACCTACATCTCATAAAGATTGCTCGTAAATGAGTGAGATGATCGGATCTATGTAATGAATGAGCAGGTAAATCATCGAGATAATGCTACACAATGTGCTTGATGTCATGAAATGCGTAAGACATAGCCCTTTGAAAAGTTGCTCTGGCGTTCTTCAGTCCAAAAGGTAATTTTCAATAAGCAAATGTCCCCCATGGACAAATGAAAGTCGTTTTAGGTTGATTTGCAAGGAGTATGTTGATTTGATTGTAACCGGAAAAGCCATCCATAAAGGAGAACATTTCACTGCCGGCACAATCATCAATAATTTGATCGATATAGGGGGTTGGATAATTATCTTTAGGACAAGCTCGATTAATATCCCTATAATCGATACATATTCTCATCGTTCCTTGCTTTTTGTTAACAGGAACAATATTCGATACCCAATCCGTTAAGGGAATTGGATAAATGAAACCTACTCGAAGTAATTTCTCAACTTCAGCTTTAATAGCAACAACTTTTCTTGGATGTATCTGACGCAAACGTTGCTGGACAGGTTTAGCATCCGAGTAAGTTTTAATTTCATGGACAACAATTGATGGATCAATTCTTGGCATTTCTTCATATGACCAAGCAAACACATCGCAGAATTCTTGAAATAGGGATTTATAAGTTTAGATTTCGTCATCCGTACAGGAATCACCTATATGAATGTTTTCAATAATTCCAGGTTTTACTTAAATGTCAATAGGAACCGTTTGAGAGATATTTCCCAAATTTAACTCAGAATCAGGATGTTGCAATGGATTCTGTGGTTCTTTGACATAATCAGCGGTAAAAATAGATGAGAAATCATTTTCAAAATGATCAAGCTCAGGTAAAAATGAAGATCGATGATGAAGATCTTCCCATGGTAAATCATCAACAGACAAAAATTCACTAATCTACTCATCAGTATGAACAAGATTAGAAAATATTGTTGAAGCTGAGGTTGATATTGGATGTGATTCCCCATGGACCACATTCATTGGATCAGATTTGGTTGAACAAGAATCAGAAAATGACTGTACAGCTTGATATGCAATTTCATAGGGACTCAAAGGCATCGCATCACCAAATGAGTCCACCTCAGAATCGGAAGGTACGATCCAAGGATCATCAAAAGCAATAGTGTTCAATGAAATCATATGAATAGTTGCAAAAGAAGACGATACGTTAGGAGGAGGAAATGAAAAAGTTCCTAGTAAACCAAAATCTTTAATCAAACCTACCCCAACATCCTTGTAAGGGATAGCTGTTTTACCGACATGTTGAATACTATCAGAAGAGGCTGGGTCGGATGAAAAATAAGTCAACTGATCTATTGTAACGATCTTTCCATTATGAGGAAACTTGATAAACCGAAAGACCAATGAAACAACAACAGTCATAGCATAAGACCAACTGCGACCCAAGAGAAGGTTGTAATCTAGAGGGGCATCAACCACTTCCACATCTAGATTTACAGTTTTGCCTTCAACCCCTATAGGTAAATCCTGCAAAATGCCAAAAGGATGAAACCCTCGGCCACCAAAAGCCTTTAGAATCGTCGGGGATTGATTGAGTGTAGGAGAACCAAGTGATCTCCAACACTGAATTGACATAATACATGTAGAAGCTCCCTCATCAATCACAGTCCGAAAGCAAGGTCTGTTTTTTACTAAAACTAGAATCTAGAAAGCCATTTGATGAGGTAGGTGAGGTGTACTATTCTCTAAATCGAAGATTATAAGGTTTGAATCCTGAATATCAACAGCTCCTATAGCAGACAATAGTAATTTACGCTGTGCTGGGCATGATTACAACACCTCCAAAGCCGACATTGCTGAAGGGGAAATAGCTAAATCTTCAACAATGTTATAGTTCTGAGCAGCCCTCGCATGTGGATTAAAAGCTGACTTCCGAAGTATACCTTTAGCAGGCGGTTTGATTACTAAGTCTGGATTAGGTTTCTCAATCTGTAGTGGATCAGAACCAAAAGGAGTTGAAGTTGATGGGTTTGAATTAGAAGATTTTGCTTCCTTACCACCAACAGGATTTTTACTACCATAATCTTGCGACCACATCGCAATCCTGACATGGGACATCATCATAATGGGTTTTCTGTGGCATTTGAGGAAGAACCTATCATCTTACTATCTTGACTAGGAAAAGGATCCTTCAAGACAGTAGGCATTTGAGAACCTTTGACGATTTTCGAAACCTCAGCGCGATGTGGGCAGTCTCTTGTAAAATGCTCTTCATCACAAATGAGACAAGGATAGCGAGGTTTATGTTTCTCGTCAGTAGATTCATTTTTATCTGATTTCTCTTTTGAGTTTTGTTTATTTTTCTTCTTCCCCTTCTTTTTACTTCCGGATTTTGATTTGGCCGTAGAAGATTCTACGACATGTATATCGGCAAGAATTTCAACGGAAGAATCTCTTGTCGAGGAATCTGGTAAAGTTATAATAGGAGAAGAATTCTTTGAAGATTTCTTCTTACTTTTGGTACTAACTGAACCAATCATACCATCAGTGGCATGAGACCCTAAAGGAGTTGCAGTTATTTGACTGAGTTTCGGAAGGTCGGGGATTTTTTCATGTAAAGTGCCCGACTGCATATAAACGAGGTCAAGGTACTGAGCCTGAGCCATTACTTGCTCTTCAGTAACAACCTCTGCCTTAGCTACATCCTTAGTGATTTTAGGTAATAATGATTTAACAAACCATTCTACCAAAATTTGATCCGGAATAAAAACTTTCACTAAACATCGTCTACATCGCCATTCATGAATATGATCTGAAATATATGTGGACGTTGACTATTTTAATGAAGTTAATAATTCCGTGCCATTTTCGTATCTGACAAGAAACTAAAAATGAGTTGAGAAAGAAGTGGCTAGCTGACTAAAATTATAAAAATATCCTTATGGTAACTCAATGTACCATTTGGCAGCAAGACCAATCAGAGTGCGTTGAAAAAGATGTAAGTGAATTGAATCATCAATAATGGAATTAGATGCATACCATAGGTCATAAGTCATCACATGATTTGACGGATCTTATCCTAACTTACCATCGAACTTCGGGATATCGCTGGGCAACTTATTAGGCATTGGCGACCAATACGGAAGATAGTAAATTTGATCGTTCGTAAGGCGCTACAAATTAGGTAAATCCAAAGTTGCGATAAAAGGTAACTGACGGTTAGGGTCTCGAAAACTTTGGGTCACAAGACCAGCCCCAGGAGGAGGATATCCAAGACAACCTGGAATTGAATATGCATTAGGAATATTATATCCTCTTGGAAAACCAGGATTAACCGGACCAAACTAGGGTTGTGAGGTTGCTGATAAGTATATCCAGGGTACGGTTGACTCTGATACACTGGGTTTTGCATAGCAGGACCGAATTGGTACTGTCCTTGGTACGGTTGATAAGTAAATTGCGGTTGACTTGTAACAACCGTACTTGGACCAGGTTGTCCTACAGGCATCTGAACCGAAGTCTGAACTATAGGTCCTGACTGTGGTAAAGAGGTCTGAGGAGTTGATGCAGGAATAGTAGAAACTAGAGTTGTCGATACTCCAGAAGTAGGTGGGGTAGATTGAACAGAAGTTGCAGTAGTTGCACCAGCAGTTTGAGGTGAACTAGGCCCAGGGTCATGAACTACACCAAGTGCATAAGTTTGAACAGTAGGCTGGATAGCTTGCTGGGTTGGACCAGAAACCAAAAGTTGTCCAGGTTGACTTGATAACTGCACATTAGGTTGCAAAATCTGTTGAGTTTGAGATGGATCCCACACCATGTTCATTCCGGGGTATGGACTCATAAAAGCTTGAGCATATTGAGGACCATAACTAGGTTGAGTGTAGGGCTGATAATTGAGAGGTACATTTCCAGCTCCTTGTACAAATGGTTGACTACAAGGCGGCTGGAAACCTTGAGTTGGGTACTGACCTTGAGGTTGATAACCTTGAGGCATGTACTGAAACTGGGGTTGACCTTGAGGCATATATTGATACTGGGGTTGAACTTGAGGTATGTACTGAGTCTAGGGTTGACCTTGAGGTTGCCCCCCGGGTGGTAACTGACTACCTTGAGGTTGCCCTCCAGGTGGTAACTGACTACCTTGAGGTTGCCGATTTGGAATAGTACCAGACATCATAAGAATTTCTTCTACACTCAACGGTGGAGTTCCGCTATTACCAACTGAAATGTCATGTTCAATTGGTTGAGGAGATGCTCCTAAAAAAGTACCAGTGAGTGACTGATATCCAGAAAGAACAAAAGGACTGCCATATAAAAATGTTTCCGGCATTTGGGAAAACATGGATGACCGTTTCGACATATTCAAAGGAGGATAATAACCTTTGGGCGTAGGATTGAAAGGAATTCGAGGTGGTGAAAAACTAAGACCCAAGTTTTCTAAAAAGTTCGTCAATGATACGTACCAAGTGTCACTTCTAAAAGGACTGTATAAGATCGATTCACGCTCCCTAAGTTCTAAAGTTGGTTGATTTTCAGGGAGAGTTGTATCTTTGTCCGGACTAACAAGTTCTTCAATAGAAATGAGTGTAGAAGGGAGATTTTGGGTAATGATGCTTCCTACCCTGGGTGAACCAGGACCACTAGAAGTTGGAGAAGAAAATCCTGAAGATGGAGTAGCAGTAGGTTCGGTTTCAGGCTCAGAAATTTCAAGTTCTTCAATTAATTCACTAGTAGGAGAAATACTACCAGTAACTTCAGAAAATGAAATTGCTAGATATCTGATTTTCCTTTGTCTTTGACTTGAGAAACTTGTTCCTATTTCTGGTTTTCGCTTGATGTGTGTGGGATTGGGTAGTTTTTAGGATATGGATTGTTTTTTGTTTTTTCGAAATTTTCAAGAGGACCGCACGTTCTGTTTACAATACAGTGCAGACATCTTCGCGTTGTTCCTTTAGTGCACAGAGCAATACCGCATCTGGTTATACTAGAAGCCTGTCGACCCTGTCAAAATTATTGAAAAACCTAAAATGTTTTCGTCCAGTTAAGTTTAGGTTTTATTTACGATTTTTAGTTTCTGCCCAGATCTGCATGTGTCCTGTCAAAAGTCTCTTGTGAGTAAGTTCCGTTGGTGTTTTTGTTTTAGATGATTTTCTAGAAGTTTTGCATCCCTGGATTGGTTTTCACTCGGTCTCTATAGTGACTTAAAGATTAGAAGCCTAAGAAACCTTAGATCACCTTGGTGTCTTTTTGTCTTCTTGATGAGTCTGGTTGGTTTGTGAAATCTACCCTTGGTGAGAAATAGATTTCGTTGCTCTTTACAAATCTTTGAACGAACATGGTCATAAGTTGTGAATTTCATTTTTATAAAAGAAAACATAGCTGGGTGCTTTTTGATTGATTTGTTATTTTGAACGAATTAATCCTTAGTTTACTGAATAACTAAGTAAAACATTCTCAAAAAGATTTGAAGCTTTTATTTCAATTAGGTTTTTAGAAGTTTTTAGATTTCAATATTAGTTTTTCATGGTTTTGAGTGTTTTTTAAAAATTGTAGAATCTCTTTTGAAAGA
>APFE030066687.1:0-43770 GCA_000404065.3 Pinus taeda
TGTTCAGTTAGACTACTACCAGTGAGTGGCATTGTCAATAGCTGGCCACCAAACCAGGGCAATGGCTTTTTTATCCTGTCAATCACAGAAAAAAGAAAGATGAACAAAATATGAAAACATGTTTTGAATTCATTCCGATAATCACACTCTTAATTGGATGGGACAATGGACAATTACATGGTTAGAAGGTATCCTTGTCGAAACTATAAACGTTTGCTGGCAGCAGAGGCTCTACCTATGACAGACGAGTTTACTATAAAGGCTGATTTGGAGAGATTTTTCTATTTTTATCATTATAAACCAATAAAGGCCTATTTGAGACTTAAAATGTACTTATTTCAAGTTAGCAAAGGGAGGAAGTTAGCAAAATTACTTTCATGATATTCAGAATGCATAAATATCTAGTTATATCAGATTTTTCCCTTGTAGTTGAAACTCTATTTCAAAAAAGTTTAAGTATTTTTTATTTTTCTAGAGATAATTGGTTCTTCCAGTGAATCGCCAATTGTTGTGCTCTACAAACAACCCCCCATTTCATATCATTTTTATTCATAAAACATTAAACTATGAAATGGGTCCCTTTAAAATAAAGTTGATATCAATACTTTTATTTAACAAAAGGTCCGATAATCAAATAAGCGCTTTATAAAACCCTTTTTAAACAATACCCATTTAAAGAAATGAAGCGAATCTTGGTCATTGTGATAAAGCGATCGCAAGATCGCATATCACAATGACATAGGAGACATATAAAGTGACACAAGGCTTTCCGCCGATGCGATATCACATTCGGCGATCGGCGATATCCAATGCACAACCAAAAGCGCCCCATTCCATTTACCCCGATGCGATGCACAATCGGCGTTCGGCGATCGGCAGGTTACCTTCGCCTAAGTCTCAAATGCACATAAAGCTTTTCGCCAATGCGATATCGCATTCGGCGATCGGAGGTACCCGATACATATCATTAAGGCAGACTTATCATACCCTCGATGCGATGCGATAAGGCACAGTTTTCAATAAAAAGCCGTTAAAGTGATTGGAAAGCTCAATTTATTCATATTTAAGGCATAATCGCTTCCGTTCAGTCGCCAATATGTCCATTGCATGCTTAAGGAGATTTCTCGACCGAATAAATGATATAATGGGCATTTATAGGGTGGCAGGTTTTATACGGCCAATTAATGAAATCATGTCCTAAAATCTTTCTAAGGATTGTCTCCGCGCCCATTTCAAAAGCTGAAAATATTGCTGCGCATCTATTCATTTGTTATCAATTGCAAGTTTTTATCGCTATCTCTCTGTGTTACGCACAATCGCCTCTCTGTGCAGAATTCATTCATAGACAGGAGTTCGAGCATGATGGGTAAAATGTCTAAGAAGACTGTGGGTGCTTCCAATCCACCAGTCGCAGGACAAGCTGCTACAAATAAGAAGAAAGGCCTAATATCTGATACTACATGCACAGGCCTCACCAGAGTGACTTGGCAAGGCACTTATGACTTAATTGAGGCCGAGAAACCAAAGAAGACGGCAACAGAAGCTACCGCGGATTCATTACGGAAGTCGGATTGCACTCTCAAATATTTGGCCGATTCTTTCCTTCACAGGATAGCAGCCAGGGAGCAAATTCTCCCATACACAGACGTTGTGCGATGGGCAATTGAAGAAATCCCAATCATGGACAGAACGTTTAGCACCAGAGATGGGAGAATTTTTGGATCATTCAAGGCAGATGACTTAAGGCAAATGTATCATTTGCCCGAGCCAGAGAAGATATACAACAGCGCCTTCCTGGAGAAGTTTGCAAGCGAAAATGAAAATGAATCTGAACCTATCAAGGATTGGAGACAAAATCCAAACAAGCACAAACACGAATCTTCCGGTAAGTACTCGGTTGATTCTTTGGCTTCTCCTTATTTCTATGCGGGTATAATGATGTGTAGGTTATGGGGTTTACACGACTCTGCTAGCTTTACCATAGAAATGGTTCCTCTCATGGAGGCAGTAGTAAACAGTATAATTATGGACTGGGCTACTATCCTTTGGGATAAATTAGCAGTAGCTGTTCGTGATTTTAGAAACAAGACTGTGGTTACTGAAAGGAAAATCCCCCCATTTTACTATAGCACATATATCTTAGACACATTATGTTTCAATTCTGAATTCCCTGTTCTTGGTTGGAGGTGGACTGCACAGGACCCCTCGCCCATTCATATATATCACCGAAAGTTGTGGAAGTCGTCTTATAAAAACCACCTGTATTAGATCTGTAATGGCTTTATGGTTCGCATTTATTATTCCATTTTTGATAAACCCATTTCAAAGATTTCCTACCAAGCTTCCTTTGATTTACCAGCAGTAGCTAGTTGGTTTGGAGAAGAGCATTTTACCTATATCAGAGTCTACGGCAGCCAAGCCAACCCACATGTTCTCCCTTTATATGTTCCTGATAAGTTGCTAGTAAGAGAAATCACCTATCAGATTACGGCTGAGAGTACTACACAGACTCTCAAAAAGGAAAAGAAAAGAGGCTGGCCCACTTTTCCCTTAAGGTGTGGTGTCTTTACGCTGCATGATCTTAAACATGCAGAAAAGGAAGCTACAAAGACTCAATCTTTATCTCTGGCCACAATCCCAAACAGGGCATTTGATCCGAAGCTAGTCGCCCATGCCGCGTTAGAACACGCCAAATTAACAACGTTTGAGCATCAGGAAGATATGTTCGATGACCTGTTCACATCAATTGAAACAATAGGTCAAGCTAAAGAACTTGCTAGGATGAAATACAATGATGAAGGGTTAACTGAGTTTAATAAACTTAGAGAGCAGAGGTTGCAAACTCTGCCTCTAGATTTATTTGCGACAACCCCAACGACGTCATCAAGCGAGCCTGGTCGGAAACAGACAAAGGAACCTCCTGCTATAACAAAAGATCATAATAAGGAGCAGGAGGAACAACAAAGAAAAGAACAATAGGAAAAGCAGAAGGAGCAGGAAGAACGACTAAAGAAAGAGCATGAGGATAAACAGTGAAGGGAACAGGAGGAGCATTAGAAGAAAAAGCAGGAACAAGTACAGAAGGAGTCTCAAACTAAACAGACTGCCACTGATGCCAACGTGGATACTACCACAGACCCTGAATTGCTGCAGGAATGGCAGCAGTTCGATTCTATCATCAGTGGAGGAAAAGTCTCAAAAGGTACAGACACTCCTAAGACCAGCGATATGCGAGATGATACTTCATCTCAGGTTCTAAGTGGAACCAGCGGCCCACCTAAATCTAAAGACATTGAGATAATTCCGAAAGATCCCACCGATCAAATCATTCTACAAGTAGAAGATATTCCTCCATTGGATGTTTTCTATAGCCCGAGGCATAGAGCAGTTGTAAAGCGATCAAGGAAAAGACGAAGGATTGATCAACCTTCTATCTTTCTAGAACAAACTGTCACGGGTAATGTAGTATGGAAGGAGAAATTGGACCCCTCCGATGATTTAACAAAATTGTCACAGTATGCTAGAGCCTATTCAGCAGCAATAATCGACAAAGCATCGGAGGTAAGTCTTTTATTAAAGAATAAGGACCAAGAAATCTCCACATTATAGACAGAATTGGCCGAGACAAAGCAGAGAGCAGCGCAAGCAGAGGAGCAATTGGTGGCACAATAGCAGAGGGCAGCGCAAGCAGAAGAGCAGCTGTTGGCACAACAACATATCAATAATCAATTGACCCAGCAATTGGAAGCGGAGAAGCAAAGGATCAACCAGAATGCGATCCAGAAACAGAATGAATTAACGGAGGCATTGGAAAAGTTGAAAACAGCGAACGAGCAAATGGTGAAAACCAAGGATGAGAAAATCGCTCAAATGACATCGTAGCTAGAAAAGATAAAAGGAGCTTCGCAGGTGACAGAGTTCAGAAAAGAAGCATCATTGATAAACAATGCGCTAATTTAGTTATAAAGAGAGCTTCAGCGTAAATCACATAAGAAATATTTTTGCCAACGCGTTTCGAACCAACTAATGTGGTTCATCATCAGGACAAGTTGAAAGTACAGATCTAGACCATCGTGTTAAATTAAACTCTTGTGTCAACAGATCGCTCAAGTGGAGCCACTCTGCGAATTAACTATATCCATAAATGAGCAGGTAGAGAAATCTAGGGATGATTTAAATCAAGCCGATGAGGCCATTACTGCACATCTTGAATGGCAAGATTCGGATCAGGGAAAAGCAGCTAATTTGCCCAGGATACTTGAAGTTCATAAGGATATACTCTTCACAGAATGGCATAATCAGGTGTTGAAAGCAGAGAGAGTAGATCAACTTCTAGCAATTTAGTTGATTTAGTTAACAACACTCTCTACTTGGAAAATATGATTTCCCAGTGTACACCAGGAAGATTACAACGACAAATTCATTGGAGCAATCATGTTATCCTGAGTTAGAAGAAAGAGGAAGATTAATCGCCGGGGTTAATAGTTTAAACTTGGAAGCGTATTGGCACTTCCTAGTTAAACCACATACATAAAGAGCCGCCCTGAAGTGTTTAACAGATGCCATCGGGTGTATGATTCCCGATATTCAAGATGCCACCTATGCTGCCCAGCTCAGTTCACGCCTCAACAAACCTTTGGAAATTGAGCCAATGCTTGCAATTAATCAGCTCAGATTCAAAGGAAAGCAGCTGACTCAATGAATCACCCCCCAGCTCGCCAGATCGCTAGCCAAAATAGGAACAAAAGTTATTGATATCAGTTTAGTAGCATTTCTATTTAATAGATATTTAGATTAGTATTGTATTTATAGACCCTTTCATGTTTTTGGAAAGGGTCGTAAAATTTTGTAAGAGACTTAACAGACTGAAGTTTGCACTACTGTGCCTCAGCCCATATTCTTTTATGAAACTCGACCAGTTGTTCTTACTTTAATGAGGAAGTTTCTTTATACAATTGTGCACTATTGTCGTTGATTGAAGAATGTTTTTTGCGTTAAAGGAAGAACTACACATAGCGATTGATATCTGGGAGTGTCACGCAGCTCATATGGTATTTCTATCTATGTCTGAAGTCATTCTTTTTATATGAATTGTTATATAATTATTCTTGCTATCGTTGGTTATATGCATGTGCTATAACAACAGATCTTATTCATTCCACTAATGGGTGTTTAGTGATGTGCCTTTGCTTTTAAATCATGTGTATGATAATGATATAAATGTATAAAGTGTGGTAATTTTGCTTCAATCGCTCTGCTTAACTATTTAAGAACAGAAATCTTAAATGATTTAATATCTATGTTGTGAAGATACAATCATCTATATGCTTTTCTTTTAGACATAGAACATCAAACGCTACACTTTATAGCTCAATAGATTCCCGGGATAGTTTCATCTCTTTATATTTCTGTCAATAGTTTTAGCCTTTCGCTCACCGCTAGTGTTATCTATAAATCATTCACTCATCCCATTTATCTATTTCTGGGAAACTGGTCCCATTATCCCCAGTCAGAGCCACTACCCCAAACGGAAAAGGAGCTGCCCTAAGGTCCGGACCGAGTGGTTTCCCCAATGTTGTTGCAGCGATTTTCGAGGCTTCAACAAGTACCAAAGGCACCAACAACCTGAAAGTTAAAGGGGCTCAGAGCATTTCTCTGACTTATGGAGGGACCAAACCCTCGGCCCAATAACTTGTAAGGCCTAAGTGCTAAAGAGCCTTCATCAAAATTCACCCCTCCATAATTCATTCATTCCCTTGAAATCCTTTCCCAAGGTAAAATCACTCTTTTACTTGGGAGAAATTAATAGTTCTTCATAAAAACCCCCCAAACACACTTTAGCCTAAGTCATAATGTTGGATGATGAATATATTTTCAGAAACATTTACTTAGCGCATTTTCTTTTCCATGGTCATATTAACTATTAATTCTTATTATTTATTTAACTCCCAAAACAAATTACCCTTTCTCGTATTATTAATAAAAATCCCAAAATAAATAAATATCCCTTCTCGATGGTTTGAAAAATAAACCATAATTAAGTTAATTAAGTTGGATTAATTAATAGAATTGCGATTAATTAAGAGCCACAACCCCCGAGTGTTAAAAATGAATTAATTAATCATCTAGATTAATTAATAGCCTCTCTGCCAATACATTCACCCTCGATATCATTAAAATTATTAATCCTTCATTTGTACAATCATATCATCCCCGATATAATTAAATTAAATTATATTATATTAATTATGCTATTGGGCCCCTCTCCGTTAACTCCCTAACATTTTCCGCTATTGATTGTCATTCAATTTGCCCTCCCTCATCCAACGACTCTCGCTCATATAGTGCGGGCCTTTTGGTCGAACGTTAACCACATGATATAAGTTGTTTTGACTTTTTGCTGATGCTACACATCATCCAATTTGTGGCATCGCGTGACCCTCTGCGAAAACCACCAACCTCCCAAAATCCATGCGATGAAAACCATTGCCGCTCTCGCTTATCACCTCTACTAAACGACAAAGTGTCCCATCGGTTAGTTGATACCAACTGTCATTTTCCCCTTCACCGGCCAAAAGTCATTGACTTTGTGCATAAAACAAAAATACTCATTGTTTTCCCTTTTTACTGGGAAAATAAACTTATGCTTGCCATGCACGCACAGAGTACGTCTAGACCAGCAACTTGCTCCCAACTACCAACCACCATCAGTTGCTCAACTCTAGGCCACTGCAGACTACTTTGCACACCCAGCAAAGTATTCACCACAACCATTTGTCCCTTCAGTCAACCATAACCAGGTATTTACCACATTTACTTCTCAGAAACCATGCTTTGTACTGAAACCTCCACCAAATTACTCTAAACTCAAGTATTTCAATAGAATTAAGTTGTTTCTTAGCTCCAAGGCTTCGCCAAGCACCTGTTTTATCTAGAAAACCTTGAAAACCCCACATTCCTTCCTTGAATACACAAGAACTAAGGATGGAAGCTCCTGTTTCCCTCAATGTCGCACCAATCACTACTCACCATAGGGATTTGGACCACCTTCCCTTGGTCGATAAATATTTCCAAATCAAGGATCTTACTTTTGAAGAAACCCCCTTGAAGCTACACTGCAAGTATCGGGACAAGTATCTGAACAATGCTAATAGAATAGGTATTTAGGAGTCAAACCTACCTAAATATCAATTCCCCATTGTCCATATTTTCCCAGATATTGTCCACCAATGCCATGCAAACTACAACCCCAATATGAGAGCTATAATGCCCCCTAACAAGAAAGTCCTTTTCACCATTACAGCTGAGTCTATAAATGAAATGTTTCAATTACAGCCTAGCCAAGACCTCACTCCCCTTTCCATTGTTGATTTACTTGAGAAATCTTCAAGGTTGTCTAGTTCTGAAATTAACCAAGTCTGTCAGACCTTCATGGAAGAAAAATATAGGCCAAAGGAACCCCCTCCTTATATGTCAATATAATTTACAAGTTTGGGCAAGGATATCATCACCATGATTGCTTGCATTTTTGGTTTTACTACTAGTGAGTATGTATATGAGTTGACCTTAGCCTACATGTCTATTTTCACCCCTGGCCAACCCCCTGCAGCCAAATTTTACTATGCTACATTCATTGCTGATAAGATGCATGACCAATTCATGATATTAGAGAATGAGAGGGTATTTAAATATTCTTTAGTCCTCTATCATCTTTCCCTCTACTACCAATCTGATAAATTCCCTTTCCCTGTACAAAAGCTTGACACTAGAGGGAACCCCAAGTCAGTCATCTTTTGGACTTCCATTTTTCACAATTCACCTTCTTCTCCCTATCCTTATACACATTTTATTGATCAATTTGTGCATCCAGTAACTACCATGTTGATAGGAAGTCCCCCTCCTAGAATCAATGAGGATATTAAGAGAATTCTTTAGTTATCCAAGCAATACAAGGTTGGTGACTAGTACTTGTACCATAACCATACCAAGATCATAATTTATGGGTGTGAGCTACCTCCATTTAAACTGTCCAAATACCTTCCCATGCGATTATTTTCGCTGGAGTACTATAGACAAATGATTATTTCCAATGAAATCCACTTTATGAAGGCTAAGAAGAAATATCAACTAAGGATAAAGGATCACCTAGGCCCATTTATTTGCAACAATAGAAAAGCAAGGGAAGAAGTAGAAGAAATCATTTAGAGATTGAGATTGAAAAATAGTTTCATCTTGCCTTATGATCCTCATAGCTTCATCTGTGGCAGAAGGAAAAAGCATAAGCTTTCCCCCTACATCCATCTTAGAATTCTAGAGATAGAATAGTTTGCAAATCAAAATTAATGGGTGGAAGGAACACTTATAGAACAAGATAGTGAACAAGTTGAAGTAGAAAACATTATGAAAGATTTGGAAAAAAGACTTGATCTAGATTCCTTTGAACAGGTGCCTGAATAATCTTCACAGAGACCAACACAGGAGCATAGCGCACAAACATCAAGACAACCAGAGACTTCAGGACAAGGAAAATATTCAGGGTCACAGAGAATTTCAGAGGAGTTGACCCAGATTGATACAAACATGAGCAACCCTCCAGTATTTCAGACCCCTCTTAATGAGTAGAGAATTCAAAAAAGAACTAGGAATGAGGCTAGCCCTTCTATAGTGCCATTGGAACAGGTATATGTGAAGAGGTAGAGATTGAATCCTTTGTCTAAATAGGAATATGAAGAGACAAGAAGTCACATAGTGTAGACAACACTAGCAAGGCAGACAAAATCTACCTCTCAAACACATGCGCTAAGTAGACAGTAAAGTGTAGATGTGTCATCAGTAAGGACAGCTTCAGAGTAGAGCCAGGATTTGAAAGAAAAGTACAAAGAGATTAAAGCTAGGAATGAGAAGCTCAAAGCTCAAACCTATGCCCACTATCTAAAAATGGCTCCTACAAATCAGACAAGGTTGATGTCAACCTTTTACATCAAAGATGGAAAGATGTAGATGAGTTATTTGAAACCAATAGTACAACAGCCAAAGTCCATGGATGATTATTTAAGAAACAATTTTGAAGTTCTTGCCAGAGACATCCACCAATTTATCAGATTGAGCTCCATAAGCAAACGGGTGAGATGGTCTATTCCACATTGACCAGTACAACCATCACTGCACATCAGTTGCAGAATTCTCTCAGTAATACTACAACACAGTTATGGTTGGAAAAAGCCTCTTCTTAGGCTAAGGACACCAGGATAAAATCATTAGAAGACCTGGTGATTGAGTTTAGACATAATCCCAAAAATGTTAAAGTAGCTGAAATATTGATAAAGAAAAAGAATGATGACATTGTTGCACTCAGGAAACAACTTAAACTCCCTCCCTTCATACATCCACAAACTGCAAAAGTAATTGAGAAACAAAATGAGGAAGAACTTATGGACTTGATCCTTAAGTTGAATGAGTAGTTGAAAGAAACATAGCAATAACTAGGAAAAGCTTTGCAGTCCAAACAGGGTGAGCCGACCACCATTCCTCAAACTGTAATACCCATGGTTTCTATAGCAGTACCATCTACTATTGCAACATCTTTGGCACCCAAAATTCCTCCAACAACAGCTCTTCCAATAACAACAACAACAAGTACATCAGAAACAGGTAAAGAGTATCAGTAGGGAAAAGTAAGCAAAGATCCAACACACAATTACTAAAGCAACAACAAGAGGCAAATCCGAGTTTCAACCTCCAGCTTATGCATAAATAAAGGGACAGCAACAATCTATTTTCCATTGGTCTCTATCTTTTTGTAAAAGATATTTTGTATTCCCTAGAATAAATCTCATATGGTTATGAGATATTTTTTATGTAATTTTTATATAAATACTTCTCCATTCGAAGTATTGTGCATGGATTCTATAACATCTATGTCAATATATGCTACCAAGTTGAGGAAGCTTTTGTACTCAAAACTGGATTTTTTTCTGGAAAAGGAATGAAAGTTGAGCACATTTCATCAGA
The DNA here is from genome assembly GCA_000404065.3 of Pinus taeda. Taxonomy (NCBI): domain Eukaryota; kingdom Viridiplantae; phylum Streptophyta; class Pinopsida; order Pinales; family Pinaceae; genus Pinus; species Pinus taeda. The sequence goes on from APFE030066687.1 coordinate 10,012, forward strand.
TTCCTGCACAGTATAATTACAAATAAGTATTCTACCCTTGTGATTTTATGTGTTTTCTATATGTTTCAATGTTTCATGCATCTTAATTCTAAATGGTAAAATAGGCAAAGTGTATCAAAATTAGCTTTATTGCTCTCTGTTATCAACAGTTTACCATTTCTATGTTTTCTTCTAAACTATTTTGATAAAGGAATTCTTAACTGCTCCTCTATCCCTGTAGTTTTCTCCAATAAGTCCCTGGTATAGGATTCTTAATTACCCTTTGCTAGTTGACCTATCTTCCTTTCCTCTTTCTAATCCTAACTTGAGGATTCTTGATTGCCCTCTAGTTTTGAGTAGGACTATCACCCATTCAAGCCCTAAAGTTTTTTTTTATTCTACTATCCTGCCTGTTGAACTCATACCTCAACAATTTGACTTGATCCAATGAATTGTCCCTAATTGACTCCATATCCCAATGGCCTAAAAACCTAGTTTGCCCATTTGTTTCAGAACTCCACCACTCTCAAACAAAACAACCTCCTCAAGCATTAATAACTAGCCTAACATCATATTAAAACAACGATAAATCATAAAGAGAGATCCCTCTCTGAGTATAGATTGACTAGGATTTGTACTTAAAAGATTGGTTTGTAGTTACCTTGGATCCTTTCCTTCTTTTAATAACTTCTAAGGAAAATCTGAGTGATAACAGGAGGTAAAGAAGATCATCACCAAGAAAAACCTCATGCTTCAATTATAGGAAAAGTGCAGCAATGTAAATTCCATAGTTCAAAGGTTTTTCAGCAGGATAGAACCCTTGACCAGCAAGGGTTTACCCTCTATGCTTGTGATCAATACAAAATTGATGCCAATTGAGGATTATGTTGAGAAGTTGATAGAGGTGGGAAAACATGCAGCTTTAGTTTCAAACTTCAGAGGTTCAATAACACCAGCACTAATAGTAAATACACTCATGGATACTTTCTTTATTTTGGCTGAAATCATACACATATGTTTAGTAAAACCCACTTTTACTAAATATATAGAGATGGATGAAATCTATAGAAGAGTAATTAAGATATCTATCCCAGAAAAGAAACACTAGGAAGAGTTGACAGATTTACTTGACTGAAGGGTGATCTAACAACATTCATTTTTTGGAGAAACAATCAGCTAGCTTCAAACAATTTTCAACTTTTCCAGCGATAGTCATCAACACCAAAATGGTGCCAAATCAACTAACAATTTTTATTTTTATTTTGTAATAATCTATTTTTGTAAAAATAGTTTAGGATATTTTCTCAGTTCTACTATTGTATAAATAACTCTCTTCATGAGTTATCAAGGGTTGCACCCTTGAACAAGTATTTTTGAGCTTCAAATGTACTTGACTTTTCTAGATCACTAATATAAAAACAAAGGATTCTGAATTCTGATTTACACATTTTTGTGTTTCTTGTAAGTTTTTCCAGTATTATTTATTATTATTTTTTTATCATATATTCTTATGTCTTACAAAGATAACTAGGTAGGAATAATTGGGTTTCAATCTATTCCTATAAGCTTCTGAAGTAATAATCTATAAAGAGAATGAATTAATGAACTATTTGTTTAATTAATTCCCTCTAAATCAATAAATCATCAACATCTTTTGTAAGCTTAAGCATATTCTATTAAAACTTCTGAACATTGTTTAGAGGTTTTCATACTTATGATTATTTAATTTTCAATCTGAAGACTAATAATCATATCATTTCTCTGTTTCTTCTCACCACTTTCTCACAAGTTAAAATCACTGCGTGAAATTTAATAACAACCCTCTCTTTAGATATTAATATTATTCAAAAGGTTAAGCCTCATTGTTTTAAATCTGTCTCCTACATTTGTCCTCCAAATTAAAACAAAACCCCCAAAGCAGTTATTTTAGATGCCCTAGCATGATAGTTGACCATTATCATCTCAGAGATACAACAACACCCCTCTATCTTGATACTTGTAGGAGTGGTAATTTCGGCCAATGCATTACAAGATATGGTCAGATTCATTTCTTCTTTCTTTAGGGTTTTTTTTCCTAGTGTATATCCTCTTCTTTTGATGTTTCTTATTCTTTTTCTTCGTCCACTTCACAATCTCTTCTCAACACACTTATCACCTTTAGTGTATTTGTTATCAAATATGTAACAAAGCCCTTTTGCTATTTTTTCTTCCAATTATTGTGGTTTCAACCTTTTAGGTTGTGGATGGCTACGGGGAACAACACTTTCATCTTTATAGTTGTGTGTGGTAGGCTTCCTTGTGGCCATAATTTTTCTTTCCAATCCAAATGTCTTCTCCGATGAATCAGGTTCCCAAAGCCGAACCTCATGTTGGATGTTATCCTTAAAGTACCCATGAACACATCAATCCTATGCTCCTCTAGAATATCTTTTACCCTTATATTTAATTTTTGGAAGTCCTTAATATGCTCCATCATTTAACCCTTTTGTTTGAGATTTATCAATTGGCTAAAAAAAGTGTTTCTTTTTGTATCCTCATAATGTGCCATCATTTCTTCCGTAAAAATTACCCAAGTGAAAATTTGTTTACGAGAGAAAAGCCATCAATACGATATAAATTGATTTGGTTCCAAATATAAAGTTGCAATGCGTACCTTTTGTGTCTTTTTCACACTATGGAGATCGAAATATTTCTCCACCTGTAGTATCCATGTTACGGGATCCTTTCCATCAAACTTCCTCATATCAATATTTGGAACATGGTGGGTCTTCAATCCACCATTAGAGTCTATGAAATCATGATTAACATTTATTTTTTTCTCCTCATGAGTTTCCTTTAATACCCTTTAGCCATTAGTCTTGTAGAAAATTGTTCAAATCTTCCATGTTTCCTTTAAGTTTTTCTTCTATACCATCCATCTTAGTTTCCACGGATTTCTTTAAACCATCCATCTTAGCTTCCACACCATCCATCTTAGCTTCCATGCCATCCATCTTAGCTTCCACACCTTTCTTTAAACTATCCATCTTAGCTTCTGTTACTTTTTGTGAGAGTGAATTTTGTGGCACTTGGTCTTGTAATTTTGATATATCATGTTGCATTTCTTCCTCTTCCTCATGAGTCATGGTAGAGCTTTCAAGTTGCTTACTAGGTGTTTCCATTTTCTTTCTTCGAGGCATGAATTAATGATAATAATTCTTCATTATGCCCTTTGACTTCCTTCAAACTAATTTTTCAAACCAAACTTATGCAAAATTTAAAAAAAAACTACACACTTTTTTTCACTTTGTAGGAGCTCAATATTGAATCTATTGTATCTCTGTTATTTCGGATCTCCTTGGTCTAAAATTTAGTTTTATGGTAGCCCTATGAGTCCTCTTTCCAACCCCACAAATCTAATCAATATGGGATTCTCCAAGCAAGAGTTATTCCAAATCTTCCACAATGGCCTAATTATAGATTGGTTTAGTACAGCGAACTTGTACAAAGTTCCACGTGTCACTATTTCGACCTTAGGACTTGAAACCGATACAAAGAAAACTAGAGGCCTTCCTATTTCTGTAACTTCTTACAAAATGTCAATCTGATGCTTAGAAAGAAATTTATGACAATTTTCCCCAAGCCAGTTGTTTGAGATATAATTCGGGATCCTGCAAAAACCCTAGCTTCCTTGGATCATATGTCCAAAAATATAGTGATACAAGATCTAAAATTTGGACCTGAGGTTTAGATAGATTTTAGCTCAAATGGTTTTTTTTTAGCCTCTGAAATGTCACAGAAAAAAGGCATAGCAAAAATTCCACGATGACCTGTTTGGAGCAGCAAAACCCTAGAATCCAAAGCTCTGATACCAAATGTTATCCAACTAGATCACAAAATAGAAGAAAGGATAGATCAACACCTTAAGTTAGCCTCTTCAAGGGGGAAACCTCCTTTACATTACAAAAATGAAAATTTCTTGGATGATAAAAATGACAAAACCTCATTTCTATATATAGGAGTCTAAGGGGTCACAATATAATCAAAGACGACATAACAATAATAATATAAGGGCACAAAAATAACAATAAGGGATAAAATGACAATAGTAATGGGGAATCACTAGTATTATAGGGACCTAACACATTCAGATCCATGTGGTCAGAGCTAGCATTTCAAACTGATGACTAAAATATGGTATTTTGCGTAGTGTGGATAAAATGGGTAGGCTTGAAATGGATATGTGATTTTTTAGAAATTTTTATGTAGGCTCTCTAACTCTTGAAAACCTCCTAAATGGTTGATACCCACTTGCGCAACAGTTGTGCAACAACCATGACTACCATTAACTTGACACTCCATGTTTTGGGTGAACCCTTGATGGAAAAAAATCAACAATGTCAGACAGTGATATGAATACTATGACAATAGCACCAGTCATAGACTCGGCTATTTAAAAAGTGAAAATTAATGGATAAGGAAAATGAAATTTACAATGAAAACTAATGACCCTAATAGAAGTATTCCATTTCTTGTTAATGGATATAGGTTGAAGTTATAGAAAATACCTCTATCAATAGAGGAGTTTACTAGTTCAATAATAAAGGAGATGAATGTAATTGGGGGTCTCACAATGCTTAGTTCACCTAACCTATGACTAGAAAAACAAGAATAAATAAAAAGGAAAATAAGGGGCCTATGTTAAAACTTCCATGAGGAACCTAAAGTAAATTCTAGTGTTTAAAACCTCCACAAGGTAGCCCAAGGGAAAAGAAAAGAAGGAAAAGAAGATGAAAGGATCCCTAGGTGAAAACCTGCTCTAAGGTGCCTAGGGCAGGTTTACGGATTGAAAAACTCTTCAAAGGTAGTTTTCATGTCTCAAAAAAAAGTAGGAGCAAAAATGAAAGAAAAGGAGGAAGCACAAAGAGGTCAAGGAGTCCTTACTTCATTTCTGCTAACACTTTTCTTTTGTAGGATTCCAAAAAATCAAAGGGACAAGATTTGAAGGAACAAATTCTACATCCCATTTGTCCATTTCCAAACCTAGCCACTACATTTCCTCAATCATGTCACCCATATCCCTACACCCCTTCATAACCTAGCAAACAACTACACTTAATTTTTCTTCAATACGACAGTGCTATAGGATTATCCTGAATTGTTACAGGATTGTCCCGAAATAGTATAGGATTAAACACAAGTGTTATAGGTTTGATATCTACTTAGAAAAAGGGGTCAATACTAATGTTTTCCTTTGAGAAATGTCAGGAGAGGTTCATAAAGCCTCATTCACCCCTCACCCATTCCATTTAACCAATTTCCTTTCCAAAATTCCATCTTTTTTCATAAATAAAAAATAAAAATATCTCTTCCTTCACCTCTTATTCACAAGATTTCACCACCACCATAGCTCATATTCCTATCCCTAGGATCGCCATTATTTATCCAAGTCACTAAATGTAGTTAATGAAGAAATATGAGGTTTTGGAAGGGACTGTGTGACTACTACAGGAAGGAGACCAATCATGTAGCAACCTACATAGATTCAACAAAACTAGAGGTAGAGGATTGTTGTAGCTTTTAGAATGAATATTTGGCCACCCTAAAGCATCAAGAGGCCATCCTTGATACTTAAAGAAGTCACACCATCCTTGAGAGGAAACTGCAAGGTCACCAACCCACTCCAGCAACAACAAATCAAACACTGGAAGAACACGTATGAAAGAGAGCCTTCATTAGTTAAATACATATCAAACAACATCATCAAATTGTTTTGTTCAAATGAGGACCTATGCATGAGAAAACATTTTGAAGATAGCACCTTTAGAGGGAAATTGATCGACCACTAGTTCAATAATAACATGCATGCATCCACAATAGCTCGACAACATAGGTAGGCTCAGGTATGAAACCCATCACCTCTTACCCTATGCACTTAGTGGTTGAACAATGATTTTAATGAGTGAGGATAGAGCTTTTATAGGCTAGAGATGGTCAGTAAACTTGGTCACCTTCGAATAGTAAAGTTGTAGTCTACTTAGACACCCATGAAAAATATAAAATTCAAAGTGGGGAAGGTGATAATTATGAGTGGGGAAAAAAAATAAAAAAGGAGATACATGTAGAGGCTAGATCACCAAGAGCATCGAGCCCACTACCACAAAAAGAAATAAAAGAACAAGGCTCAACTTTAGTTGTACCCATGCTCATTCCCAAAATAGTTAGATAGGCTCATTAAGGAATCAAAGGTTGAGCTAGAGGCTACCAAGGGATGCCTAGGGTGATCCATAAACTACCGTGGTTATTCCACTAGACAATTCTTCACAACAAAGTTGATAATGATATATTAAAATTATGATTTTTTTTACACTGTTATAGTTTTATTAAACATCAAGATCTTAAATTTAATTGTAATTGGTGCATGCATGTGAATGGAAATTATGCAGAAAATTAGAAAGTGAAAAAATAATCTCACACACACATATAAGACACAAGATATGCTCTGGGAAACCCTTTCAGGAGAAAACCTATCAGGAAGGTGAGGTCACTTCACTCTCTTTCTCTATCTAGAAAATAAGGTTGTAGGTACAAAGAAGTAATGTTTGTGGCCTGTGGGATGCTACAGTTCACAAATCCTCTATGTGTTCTCTACCTCCTATCTCTCCTGGCTATCATTTCTCATCTATGGAACAAAATTATCTTGAAAGAATGGAATGCCTCTTCCTTGTAGTGGCCCAGTTATAACACAACCCAATAGCCTACTAGTGGTTAATTTTGACTACATACACTCTTAACTAATAAGTTACAATATAGAATCTTCTAGAGTCTTTTACATTAAAAACACGTGGCTAACCCCTTTTCCATGAGTAATAGGGGTCTATGTGGCATCCTCCTGAACTATAAGTGTGAAAACAGGAAGGTCAACTTCTGAGTAGCATAATTTTTTACGGACTCTGATTTATGTGCCTCTTGTGTCGTTGGAAATTATATGTGTGTATAATAGCATGAAAAGGTGTTGCATTTAAGAAGAAAGTTTTACCCCAGAAACATCATTTGATGCCTCAAAAATTCTCCTAGAAGGTTTTAACCTTGTACAGAAATTACCTGCATATGAATTCTAAAACATAGAAAATAAACAATGAGATAGCATAACACATAAAACACATATACATAGAGATTTTCCCCTAGATCCCAAAACCGGGACTACAAGCTTGATTTTTCATTATTTTCTTTTCAATGTTACAATACATATTTATACATGTCGAAGCATCCAATACCATGGACCGAAAACCATCACGTCCAAATCCATTGACCGAAAACTATCGCATCCAAAACGTTGTGCCAAAATCATGCATGAAACCATAGGTAGGTCCGCCCAACCTAATATAGGGTCCAAAAAACAAAATTTTCTGGGGTGCTTCCCCAAACTCCATAGAGTGGGGTTACCTGCACCCCTCAAACCCCTTGTGACCCCCCCCCCGGCTATGCAATTGGCGCAACAAAGGGGGGCCTCCACCCCCTTTCTAACCCCCCAAGTAATAACATCAGCTAGTCGTGGAAAGAATATAACACAACCCAACATTCTCCCACTTGTTGTTTTCTTTCCACAGGGGGCCACATGAGAGCTTAGTCATTTATCTAGCCCTGCAACATCCATTTTTTCTCTAGACCAAGAGAACTTCTCAGAGCTCACATATTTTGTCAATGTATCTGCAGTATTCTTCAAAGTGTCCACCTTTACCAACAACACCTTTTTGTCTTCTATCATATCCCTCACAAAGTGATACTAAACATCAATGTACTTTGTCTTTGAATGATATGTAGGGTTCTTTGCCAAGAAAATTGCACTTTGGCTGTCACAGTCTATCCTTATAGCTCCCTGTACTAACCCCATACTTGAACACAATCTCGACAAACAAACTACTTCCTTGCTTACATGAGTGGCTTTCATATATTCTGCCTCTATAGTTGATAGTGCCACTACAGATTGTTTCTTATTCATCCAACTGACTGCAACTCCAAATAGGTTAGACACATACCCACTTGTAGATCTTCTCTGATCCAAATCTCCAACCCAGTCTGCATCAACAAAGCCACGAATATCTAACACTCTATCCAATCTTGGTCTTCCTTGGTAGCAGAAACCATAATCACTAGTGCTATGCAAATACCTAAAAACTCGCTTCACTATTGTCCAGTGCTCCTTCTCTAGTTTTGACATAAACCTACTCAATACTCCCACTGCATGTGCAATGTCTGGTCTAGTACAGACCATCGCATACATCAGGCTACCGATTGCACTTGTATATGGAACATGAGACACGTTCTCTTCCTCTTCTTATGTCTTGAGATACTGTTTAGCAGAAAGCCTCACACCTACAAAAATAGGAACCTTCACTGGTTTACTATCCTGCATATTAAACCTTTGCAGTATTATCTCGACATACTTCCTCTGGTTTAACCAGCGCTTCCTATTTTCCCAGTTTCTTTTAATTTCCATGCCCAAAATATAGTTTGCAGCACCAAGATCTTTCATGACGAATTTGGAGGACAATTGGGTCTTAAAATCTTGGACAATTTCATTGTCATTTCCAACCAGCAACATATCATCCACATACAAGACTAGATAAATAAAATGGTCACCAATTAATTTAAAATACACACAGTGATCTACTTTTCTTTTGGTGAAGCAAAGTCCCCATATAAATGTATCAAATTTCTGATACCACATCCTTGGTGACTATTTTAACCCATACAAAGACTTCTTTAACTTGCATACTAGTTCTTTCTTACCCTTCACTGCAAATCCTTCATGTTGCTCATATAGATTTCCTCTTCCAAATCCCCGTGAAGGAATGTTGTCTTCACATCCATCTATTCTACCTCAAAATAAAAAGTAGCAACAATAGATAAAAATTAATCTAATAGAAGTTACCTTGGCAACAGGAAGAAAAATATCACCAAATTCAATTCCCAACACCTGGGAATAACCTTTTGCTACCAACCAAGCTTTGTATTTCTCCACCTTTCCTTCTGCATTTTCTTCTTCTTCAACACCCATTTTCTGCCAACAGGTTTCTTTCCACCCAACAACTCCACTAGATCCCAAGCCTCATTTTTGTGCAAAGATGCCATTTCATCAACCATGACCTCTTTCCAGAGTTTTCCATCCTCTGAATCTACTGCTTCCTTCACAGGTTTGGGATCATCATCAATAATAGATAAAGAAAAATTTGAACAGAAAGAAAATGGACTATACCTTTCTGGCTACCTTCTTTCTCGAATTGATCTTCTCACACCCAGAGTTTGTGGCTCTTCATCTTCTGATTCCTCCTCTATTGTAGAGTCTGATTCATCCTCCTTAAGCTAAAGCTCTATCTTCTCAGGTTCCTTTGGTTGGAATTCATGTTTAATAACATCTTTCACTTCTCTGAACACCACATCTAGGTTGTACACAACCTTCCTTGTTACTAGGTTCCAAAGCTTATAACCCTTTAAACCATCCTTATACCCAATAAAGATGCACTTTTTAGATTTATTATCCAACTTTTTTCTTTTCTCCTTTGGAACATGTACATATGCATCACATCCAAATACCCTCAGATGTGAAAGAGAGGGTTTCTTACGAGTCCATACCTCTTGTGGAGTCTTATTCTCCAACGCTGATGAAGGTGATCGATTGACTAGGTAACATGCAGTCTCCACTGCCTCTGCCTAGAATTATTGTCCTAACTCGGCACCACTAAGCATGCTTCTTTCCCTTTCCATCAACGTTTTGTTCATTCTTTCTGCAACTCCATTTTTCTGAGGTGTATATGGAGTAGTCTTCTATCGTGCTATACCACACTTATAGAATTCTTCAAATTCCTTACTTCAAAACTCTCCACTTTTATCTGTCCTCAACACCTTTATCTTCTTCTTTGTTTGGTTTTCCACCAGAGCCTTCAATTCTTTAAACTTGTCAAAGACTTCAGATTTCTTCTTAAGCAAATATATCCATGTGTTCCTTGAGAAGTCATCTATAAATGATACATATTACATAGACTTACCCAGTGATGGAACCTTCACAGGTCCAAACACATCACTGTGCATAAGCTCTAATATATGTTTCACCCTCTTACCACCAGAGGGGAAGCTCACCTAATTCTATTTCCCATATACACAATTTTCACAAAAATCAAAATCCAGAGAGATATTACTCATACCTTCTACAATATCTTACCATGAAGTATTCAGAGGCCCTTCTCTCCAATATGTCCAAGCCTTTGATGCCACAACATGGTCTTCTCTCCAAAGACCACTAGATTTTCTGCTCCACTTTTAGGAACCACAAAATTGTTGCACCCATCAACAACAATGCTACCTTGCAGCTTGTATAGAGTTCCAATTCGAAATGTTGAAAAATGTGCAACAAAAAATGTTAAATTTAGAATGTGCTAAAAATATACCTCCTAAAAATAGCATGTCTAAAAATAGTAGTTTCGCCAGTGAGGTCATTGGCCACATTGGGTGAGAGGTGAAACTGCTAAAAATAGGAAGTTCTAAAAATAGCATTTCTTGGTCCCTTCCTATTTATAACAGTCCCTAGTCTATTTATAGGAAGTAAAATTAATTTTGGTCTTAACAGCAGTTTAAAATATTGATTAATTAATCTCCATGAGTTAATTAATTATGAAAAATTAAACTTGAAGTCTTTGTGAGATCATGCAATTATTTTCTCCCTTGATTTAGGAATTTATCCCTTAATTAAAGGAGATAAGTTGTAGTTCTATAATGAGAGAATCAGTTGACTTAGTTCTAACTAGTCAAGTCCAGTTAGATTATTTTAACAAGTTGTTAAAATAATAAAATATAGTTTGTTAATGCTTGCATGCATGTGACAACTATTATCTTAGATAACTGAGAATTCACACATGGATAACTGTTGCTGTCAATTCTGTTAGAGACCCAATTGAGATCAGATGTGGGATAGTGTACTATCAGATGCTTGGATATTTCTAGTAAGTATTCCTTGCATGGAGAAGGATCTATTATAGGATATTGGAGGACTTGTAGCCTATATATTGAGGCCTAGGTAGTCCATGATTTTCATCTTTTGATTTAAGATCATCAAAGTACAGAGAGAGCAGGATAGCTATTGAGCTTATTCTTTTTGTATGTTGAAGAGGATTTCCACTTGATTGATAATACATGGTTGGGGTTTTATGATGGTGATTTCCCCTAGATATATCTTGTGTTATGTGTGATGCTTTCTCATTCTCAGTTATATGTGTTCTTATTGATGTTACTCATGGTTGATTAAGCTTCTGTTAAATTGTTTGTAGAAGTACATCAAGTGTTTTGCTTTAGTACATTGCATTACCAGGTGATCTACAGGTGGGAAATTTCTACATGGTATCAGAGCTAGCTGATCTATAGAAAAATTTCTACATGGTATCAGAGCTAGCTGATTCGTAGAAAAATTCTACGAAAATTCTACATGGTATCAGAGCACAAGTGATCAAGCAAGAACAGTATACTAGTAGGAGAAATTCAAAGTTTATTATTTGGGATTTAGATCTCAAGTTCTTATCACATCTATTTCATCGATGGCATTCTATGGTTTGAGGCTTGAGTATGTCCTTTATGTCAGCTCAAACTATATAGCTTGGAAGGATCACATGGAGGCAGTTTTGGAAGATAATGGTCTTAAGGATTTCATTGATCAAGAAATCTCTAAGCCTACTGGCAAGACTGAATAGGTGGAATGGAGTAAGTGTGTGGCTAGAGCTAGGAGAATTCTCTTGGAAGGAGTGTGAGATGACATTGTCTCAAGCCTCCATGGGAAGGAGACTCCTTATGCAATGTGGAAAACATTGAAAGATTTATATCAGAATAGCAGTGATCAGAGGAAGCTAGCACTGAAGGACAAACTTCGAAAGATCAAGTGTGAAAGGGATGAGATGATCTCTATGTATCTAACCAAGCTCATCACATGTAGGGATGAGCTTGCAAGTGTAGGGGTTGTGACATCGAATGAGGATATGGTGAGTCTAGCACTCCTTGGCCTTCCTAAGAGCTGGCATAGATACCAGGACTCAGTGAATGGAAGGGAGAAACTACTAGATTGGGAACGACTATGGTCAGATTTGATGCAGGAGGAGATCAAACAGAGCACCAGAGACAGTTCCTCATCTATGCATGATGAGGAGAATTGTGCCTTAGTGAGTAAGGCGAAGAAAGGGAAGGAGAAGGTTTCTCTTTCTGAATCCAGTTCTTCCAATGATGGGAAGAAGGTTGACAAATTGAAAGTGTGATGCTTTCGTTGTCATGAGGTGGGCCATTATGCTGCAAATTGTCCATGGAGAAAATCTAAGAAGGGATCCAGGGAAGGATTTGAAGCTGAGGCACTTGCTTCATAGTTTGAGTTGGATTTCACACTCTTCGCATGCATGGTTTCATCCATGGTGGGAAGTGGTTGGTTTCTTGATAGTGGAGCTTCTTTCCACATGGCTGGAAACAAGAGTTTGTTTAGTACTTTGGAAAAGAAAGCTCTCCAGATACTCATAGCGATGGGTAATGATGAGAAGTATAGTGTCTCAGGTGTAGGCATGGTTATTTTTTATAGGGAACATGGATCACGCCTTACCTTGATCGATGTCAAGTATGTACCAAGACTAAAGATGATCCAGACTTAAACAGGAATGCAACAAATTATAGAGATAATCATATACACAAAGATGCAGCGGAAATAATACTTCATTTCATTAATGGAAAATACTGAAATATGCTTACAACCAGAAATGGAAATAAACCACCTAGGGCGATGGCAGCTTATCTCTTAGAAGAGATGTGTGGCTACATGCCTCTGAACTGTGTTACAATGAGGCTCGAAGGCCTATTTATTGTTGAGAAACAATGGAAAAACCCTTCACATTCCAAAACCTGACCCTGGAAGATGAAACGCCAAATTGTGGGCCCCATTTTTAGGTAAGTTGGTACATCAACTTCCCAGGGTCGCGAATTGGTCGTATTATCTCCGTTTGACGCGCATGATAGCCCATTGGAAAGATCTCTCCGAGGAATACGACGGAAAAGGCAAATTTTAAACGAAAAAATCGCTGGCAATAGATTTCCCAAAAAACGTCATTTAGGGCCGCAAAACGGCTCTGGAAGTTTAGGACCCAAAAAACTGCTAAAAATAGTAAACTGTGCTATAATTAAGGAAACTAAAAGAACTGAAAGAAGCACTAGAGGGGATCCACGTGGAATTAGCGGGAGGCCCACAATATCCACCTGGATCATTCCTCCCCTTAGAAGCAATGGTCCCCATGCATTGAGTTCTCCATGAGATAGGGAACTTCTGCTGCACTTGGTCCCTGGTGAGCCACTTGCCCTGGTGAAGGAGTTGTCCTGCTTTGACAACTCGATACAGTTGGATATTCTGCTGGCGAGTGTGCTTGATCTGTGTGTCCATGATCCGATCAGTTGCAGCTTCTTCCATGCAAGCTGGATTTAACTCTGTGGGTGTGAGTTGTTCTGCAATGTCAGACGTGTCTAGTAATGGCGGAAAGTATGGCCGAAGGCGGTCGAAATTGAACATCAGGTGCAGGCCAAGGAATGGGGGAATGCTGAGCTCAAATGCATTATCTCCCACAGCCTTGGTAATGGTGTAAGGGCCATATCAGAGTGGTCTGAGTTTCCGATAGGCTCAGGTAAGGCGTTCCTTTTACAAATGCAACCAAACTTTGTTACCCACCTGAAACTTGTGTGGCACTCAACGTTGATCATGTCGTTGCTTGTACTTAGCATTCGATTGCTCCAGAATGTCATGGACCTGCTGGCGAATATGTTGGATGTGCTCAATGAAGTTGTTTGCCTTATCTGTTTCACATTGGACATGAGCAAAATCTACATGAGTAGCTGTAAATGGCATGGCCACGTCAATGGGACATAGTGGCTAGAATCCCAAGCCCACCTGAAAAGGGCTATGGCTAGTCGAGCTGTGGAGAGCCCGATTGTAGCTGTGCTGAACATAGGGGAGGCTCTCGTCCCATGTGCGTGGATGCTTTGAGTTGTATATGCGCAGAATGTGTACGATCATCTCGTTGACAACCTCTGTCTAGCCATCATTTTGAGGATGGAAGGTTGTGGACTTAGTGAGTTTGGTGTCCAGCATCGACCAGAGACTGGACCAAAATGTACCAAGGAACTTGCTATCCCAATCTGAGATGATAGACTGTGGGATCCCAAAGTGTACCCACACTCGTTCAAAGAAGAGTTTAGCAATGGATTCTACTGTGATATTCTTCTTGTAGACCACCATAATGGCCATCTTCGAGAACCTGTCAACGACCACAAAAACACAGTCATTTCCATGCTTAATGGAAGGAAGGCCTGACATGTAATCCATGGAGATGGATTCCCAAGGTCGAATAGGGGTAGGCAGCGGGGTATAGAGGCCTTGCTTCTTGATGGTCGGTTCGGCAATGGCATAGGCAGTGCATGATCTGATGTACTTCCCAACATCTTGTCAAAGATTCGACCAATAGAAATACTTCTGCAGTACTGCCACCGTTTTTTCGACCCCAAAATGCCCAACAGCCCGACTGTAGTGTGCTTCCCAAATCATCTTGCCACGCTCGCTTGAAGGAACACAAAGGTGACCCAGGTGGCATAACAGGTCATCCTGGAGGTGAAAAGCTGGAACATGCTGACCCTCCAAGAGTGTCTGGTAAGTGTAGCTGAATTCTGGGGTGCTTTTGTAGAGCAGTGGCCAATCAGAAGTCTCATGCCCACAAGATTTGAGCACGGTGGTTAACGCCATGATCGGTGATCGCGTGAGGCAATCTACAACATTATTGGTGCTTCCCTTCTTTTACTTGATATTCAAATGGAACTGTTGCAGGTATGTGGACCACTTCTGATGGCGATCACTCTACAATTTCCCTCGGGTCTGTATGAACTGCAGGGGTTGGTGGTCTGTGTGGATGACCGTTTCCTTCCCCAAAATGTAATGCTTCCATTGTCGGCAGGCCTACACAATGGAATACATCTCTTTTTCATAAGTGGGATACTTCCAAACTGTGTCTGAAAGTGTCTCACTGTGATATGCCACTGGATGCCCATGTTGAGTAAGGACTACCCCAATAGCATAGTCAGAGGCGTCTGTCTCAACCTCAAATGGTTGTTGCAAGTCTGGTAATGTAAGAACTGGTGCTGAGCAAAGGCAATCTTTCAACTCTGTGAATGCCATCTGTTGAGATCCGGACCAAAAGAATTTTGCTTTCACTCCTCCCTTGGTGACTTGACTCAAGGGCCAAGTGAT
This sequence comes from Pinus taeda, assembly GCA_000404065.3. NCBI lineage: Eukaryota > Viridiplantae > Streptophyta > Pinopsida > Pinales > Pinaceae > Pinus > Pinus taeda. The sequence continues at coordinate 25,277 of APFE030066687.1, forward strand.
ATGAGAAAATCCCAACACGAACCTGCGGTAGAAGTTGGCAAGGCCTAGAAAGCTGCGAAGCTCTATCAAAGTGGTTGGAGATGGCCAATCCCGAATGGCTTGGATCTTGGTTGGATCCACATGCACCCCCCATTCATCAATATTGTATCCCAGATACTGAACCTGGTTCATGCCAAAAGTGCATTTCTCCAAACTGGCACATAACTTGTGTTGTCGCAGTGTTTGGAAAACCTATCGAATGTGGTGGAGGTGCTTTTCCCAACTCTTGCTAAAGATCAAGATGTCATCCAAGTATACCACTACAAATGAGTTGGTGAATGCTCGCAAGATGTCATCCATTAGATTCATGAATGTTGCAAGAGAATACGTCAATCTGAAAGGCATAACCAACCATTCGAAAAGGCCCTCCTTGGCTTTGAAGGCAGTCTTCCGCACATCGGAGGGTTCGATTGGTACCTAGTGATATCCTGACTTCAAATCTATCTTGCTGAAATATTTTGCCCCCTTTAGTTGGTCCAGGAGGTCATCAATCAATGGGATTGGGTACCTATTATGGACAGTGATCTTGTTCAGAGCCTGATAGTCAATACAGAGTCTCCAAGTCCCATCCTTCTTCTGTGCCATCACGATCGGGCTCCCACAGGGTGATGAACTCAGATGGATGTGACCTTTTTGCAACAGCTCCTGAATTTGCCTCTTGATTTCAACGTTCTCCATAACAGAGTGTCGATAGATTGGTCCATTGGGAAACGACGCACCTGGGGTCAGATCAATGGAGTGCTTGACCTGACAGTGCAGAGGAACCCCTGTGGGGGAGGTGAAGATGTCCTCATACTCATCCACGACCTTGTCCATCTGCAGTTGTCGTGCGGAGGGGCCCTATCTGGAGGTCGTGGCCATCATCTTCTTCTTTTCTTGAGGGCATATCAGTAGGAAAACAAATTTCCCAGTTTTGGAAATGAGCTTACTGCATTGTTTTGCAGTAACCAAAGAGATGGCGGTAGGCAGTGCTACCTCTAGTATCCTGTATAACTTATTTCCCAAAGTAACAATAATAGCGCGTGGCCTTGATTCATACACAACTTGTCACTTCCACAAGTATGGTTTTCCTAATAACACATCACAAACTTCAAGGGGAGCAATGTCACACAATACCTCATCCGTGAAGGGCTTGATGTTGTATGGAAGGTGACACTATTGGCTCACGCGAAGATCCCATCCTTGGTGCAGCCACCCAATGGTGTATGGTTGTGGATGTGCTGTGGTCGGTAAGCTTAGCCACTTCATGACCTCTACCGACATGAGGTTCTTTTGGCTCCCGCTGTCGATAATGAACTGTAGAGGGGAGCCTTTTACCCACATCTGGGAGTGGAAGAGACGCTCCTCCTCCTCTGGATCTTCGGGTTCCTCCTTTTGGATCTTCGTAGTGGCAACAGTAGCGTTGGGCTTCACATCAATAATCTACTTCCCTTTGTCATTCCCCTTATCGAGTTCTGACTCAGAGTCAGAACATGCATCTGATTCTGAAACCTTTAGCTCATCCACCAGTGACTATTTGGCCCGACACTCACTTGTGTTGTGAGTGGAGCTCTTATGGAACTCACACCACTTTCCTGTGTCCTTTTTCGGCTTTGCGGTGTTGTTCTTTGCTTGCAGCTTTGGCAGGTTGTCTTGGGCCGCCCCGTCTTGGCTATGTCCTTTGTTCTGCAGTTTGGGGGCACCTTTCCCTTGTTTCAAATTCGTAGACCCAAAGTCTCACTTCTTCTGTTTAAACTTTTGCTTGACCTTGACGGCATATCAGTATGCCGTGCCGAGCGAGGAGATGTTCAAGAATTCTATTTCTTCTTTGATGTACTTATGCAGGCAGCCATGGTATTTCAGTACCAAATGTTGCTCTATATCCTTGATACCCAATTTTTTGGGAAGGGTATGGAAATATTGGTAAACTCTGGTACGTCTTGGTCCCTTCCCTGCCGTAGCGTGGTCCACTTTATGTATTGATCCTCATAGTTTCTGACAAGGTAGTACTGCTCCTTGATGGCATCCCGTAATGAATTCCAAGTTGGTGCGACTAAAAATAGTGAGCCTGTACTTTCATCCTTCTACTTGCAGTAGGCTTCCCACCAATCCTTGACGTGGGGTGCTGCTTTGAGAAGAGCGAAAATAATCTTTTCCCGACTAGAAAAATCATGAAAATAAAAATAACCCTCTAGCACATTTAACCATTTATCGACAACATTTGCATCTATCTGACCCTCGAATATGGGGATTTCAAAATTAACTTGTACCTTAAATGGTGTGGCATTTCCAGAGTTGCTGTTGGAAGCCGATGCATCGCCCTTGGGTAGCCACTAAAGGATTTGGGCAAAGTTGTCCATCATTGCATTCCTTTGTCGCTCGAGGGCTTCTTTGAGCAAGATTTTGATAGGATCTCCTACCCCCTTGTCTTTCTTTTCATCCGCCATGGGAGGCCGTCGGGATTTGCGAGGCTGGTCTTGCAAAGGTTCGACCAGTTCAAGCCCTAACTCCTTATATCCTGACCTCGTTGGAGACATGCAAAGAAAAACAGAGAAGAAAAGCAGACCACTCTGATACCATTGATCCGGATTTAAACAAGAACACAATAAAATACAGAGATAACCATAAAGACAAATATGCAATGGAAATAATACTTCATTTCATTACTATAAAATACTGAAATATGCTTACAAACAAAAATGGGAATAAACCAGCTAGGGCGATGGTAACTTATCTCTAAGAAGAGATGTGGTGGCTACATGCCTCTGAATTGTCTTACAATGAGGCTCAAGGGCCTTTTTATTATTGAACAATAAAAGAAAACCCTAAACAACCAAAACCCTAACCCGAGGAGATGTAACACCAAGAGTTTGTGGGCCCCGTTGGTGTGAGTTGGACAGCCAACTTCCCGGCATTGCGAATTGGTCATATTATCTCCGTTTGACGCGCATGATAGCTCATTGGAAAGATCTCTCTAAGGACTATGACAGAAAATACCATTAAAAAAAAAAAAATCGATGGCGGTAGATTTCCCAAATAACGTCATTTAGGGCCTCAAAACAGCTCTAGAAGTTTAGGACCCAAAAGACTGCTAAAAATAGTAAACTGTGCTATAATTAAGGAAACTGAAAAGCTGAAAGAAGCACTAGTGGGGATCCAAGTGGAATTTGTAGGTGGCCACCAATATCCACCTGGATCACTGACAATCCTAATTTGAGTTGGTTTTTCATTATAAGGGAGATATATATTAGACCAATCGATAGAAAAATAACCATTCAGTATTTGGGACCAGTCTCTACTCAATATAAGACCATAAAATTCTGGAATGCTTGCAATACGATATCAATGATTTGGAAAACCTTGTTATTAGATAACAACCTAATAAAAACCTCATTCATTTCTCCTAAAACTTTGACCTTTGTCCTGTCTAGTTGAACTATTTGAGTAACATATTTTTGGGGCTTCAAATTTAATTTTAAGCACTGAATAGGGCATGATGTTTTATGAAGCACCTGTATCAAGTAGACAATTATGAACACTTTTATTAAATATTTCAAAGTTTAAGAGAAAAGGAGGTGTATGTGATTTTGACCTATCTCTAATGAGAATAACATATGTTGGATTGATCGTATATAAATATGAAGGAGGAGACTTAGATTTAGCCTTACTCTTAAAATCCTTAGTCGTAATAGTAGTTGAAGGCAATGAAGAAGTAGGAAATGCATTCAAAGTATTTAATAATAATTCCTATTGTTGGTTTAACTTACTGACTTCATAGAGTGAAATATTAACCTTAGTTTTCTTCATGCCTTGGACAATGTTATAATCAATATTATCAGATACCATCAAAGTTTTAGATGAAGGTGAAGTTTAGGAAGATGCTTCAAGTGTGGTAGATGAAGAATCAGTAGATTGACCAAAGGTTTTCTTATATGTACCTTTTTCATCTAGAGAATCACACCTGCAACTTTCTGGACTTTTGAGGGTGCATCTGCAAGTCCTTTGCTTCTTTTCGTAACAGGCGTAGCTTCTTCATCATCTTCATTCGAGGTAGGTAAAATAAAATCCCATAGTCCATGTGCCTCAACTACTTCTTCTTCAGTCTCTTCATTGACAAATTGTGTTTATTCTTCCTCTTCTCATTCTTCATCATCATCATCAACCGATATTTGTGAAGGTGGTCGAGCAAAGGATGCAACTTGTTAATTTCTTTTGAAAGTCCTTAAGGATCGCTTTGAGGAAGAACTTTCAGTAACTTGCTTCTTCAACTCAACCATTTAATTTGACGTCATTTTAAGGACTTTTTTCAAGCCTTCCATGTCATAAGGTTCTTTGGTAGTTTTCTTTTTAGGATCCTCTTTAAATGTTACTTTCTTTGTAGGCTTCCTTTCTACAGTGGATCTTTCTTCTCTAGGGCTAACAATCTTTTCTCAACAGCCAAATATTCTTTCATGTTATCAGTGAATGCTTGTTTTTGTGCTCTATCAACAAATATAGCTATATTTCAAAGAAGAGCACTAATGTACCAATTGACCTGTACTTCCTCACCTGACCTAGATCTAGTTGGGATTTTATTCAGCAGTTTATTAAATATGGCATTAAAATCTTTAATTTTTTCATTAGGGTTGACCTTGAGATTAGATAAATCATTTATTAGTGTGGTCAATGTTTTGTCTTCTCCAAATTTCTTAAGGAAATGCTCTTCAAATGTATCTCAATTATTTATTAATCCTGTGGGTAAAGATAAATACCAAGAACTAGTTGATCCTTCAAACATGTAAGGGAAAATCCTACAGATAACATCCTCCTCGGGGACTCCATTAAGATTGATGGCTAACATGAAATTATGGAGATGTTCTTCCACTGGAAGACCATCATTCAGGTTGTAATTTGGTAGCCATCTCTTTGGATGTTTGGGAAGAGGATGTAAAGGACAGTTCATAACTACAACTCATGGTTTGTTCCAAGGCCTATTTTCCATTCTGGGATTTATCATAAGACCTATGATGGAGGAACTAGACCCTGAAGGAGATGTATTTGATGAAGTGGTTTTTGAAATAATAGTAGATAATGATGCCCCCGTAAAACTATTAACAATAGTAGTACTTGATGGTTGAATGGAATCATAAACGGTGGATGAAACTGGTGAGGTTGAAGATGAATGGATGAAAGAGGATAAACTGTGGTAGGAAGGTGGTAAAGAAGAAAATGGTACAGGTTTTGATGAAAACGATGAGATAGTAGAGGTAAGAGGAGGTGAAGATGGTGTGATATTCTCACTAACACTTGAATTAGAGCTAGCAATGGGTCTTTTCTTACGATGAGTTTGTAAAGGGAACTCAAAAGTTTTGGTTCCTAATTTTTTGGTTTGTGCTTTGGTCAGAACTCTAGAATATTTTAAAGATGATGTGATACTACCTTCAAAAGTTAAAATATAGCATTCGACTCTTCATAAATTGAAAACTCTTAAAGTTTATGAATAATGGTTTGGAATTCCATAGGCTCAACAAGTTGAGTACAAAGAGAAGTATTTATTGAAGGCTCACTAGTAAATCTTCTCATAAGGCTAGGATATTTATGAGAAGTTTGTGCAACTTCTAGTCTAGGAGGTGAAGAATGAGAAGGGGATCTAGAAGTTGAAGGTGAGGATTGGGAGGATGATTGACTCTTGGAATGGATACTTGATTTAATATGTGACCTTTTTCCCGTTCAAAGTCCGATGGCCCTCCTAGCACCAAAAATGTTGATGGCCAAAATGGATTGCATCAATATTTGGGAATCCACTCGGTCAAAGCCCCAAATTAGACTAGGGATGTGTTCCCTACTATAGGAGGATCAATATTAAATAATAAATCAACAAGATATTATGTAATTATGGCACAGATTGTGGAGCTCCAATGATTGAGAAAATATAGGAATGTGTTCCCTGTCATTTAATCCAGATTCCTAGTATTAGGAACCAGATCCACTAATCAAGGGATTTTGGTGGGGAAATCTTCCTCCTTTCATGGGGAATGATTCCTAATAAATTTTTATAAGTACCAAGTCTAATTTGCCTCTAGGGATTGATTTTTATTAGTCTTCTTGCGGAGAGAACTCGTATTTTTACAGCTCCACTTTCATTTCTTGCAGGGATGTAATTGTATTGATGGAAATAATGAAGATTGGTGCCATGTTAAGATTCTAAATATTAGTATCCTCCATAGGAATCTGATTTTCCTTGGCCTTGGCCATCCCAAGAGCCTCATAGACCTTTTGTATGATTTACTTTTCTTCCTTTTCACTCCTTATTCACATGCATCTCTTGTTCTTGTTTTCTATTTCTACATTTAGTATTAATGATTTATTGTTGTAGGATTGGGTTAAAAAGTTGAAGTTCTTTTTTAGGATCACAAGCATCATTTCATTCTTCAAACAACTTTGTAAGTTCATAGTAATCATTGAGCTACTTGGATTAGTTTTCTTATTCCCAAATCTAGATTTTTGGAAGTCCCTTGTGGCAAATAAAAGTAAATTTCTTCTATTGTTTAGAGCATGTTAACAAGATGAAATCAAGTTGTTTCTACTTCCATTAGATCACAAAAAAATTCTAGTTAATAACAAAAATTACCCCTTTTCATTTGCACTTGATTAAGTTCAGCATTTGATAGATTTACTAGCTCACTAGTTCTCGAAATTCTAGATTTTAGACTAGTAATTTTCTGCTATTTTTTAGCATGGGTTAACAGAGGTATTTTTGAGTGATTCAACCCTGAATGGCTACCTAAGACATCCTAGTCAATAAAAAATATTGTCCCATCCAATTTGGATTTGATTTTCTTGGTCATTCAGTGAATTATAGTTTCATGTAGTAAATCTGATGTTTCATGTAGTACTATTTCGGCATGTATATACTTGCCAAGATCTGCTCAAGAAGCATGGTTATGATCCTTTAGGGTTGAATAAAGACCCCTAGGCTCTAAATCAATTATTAGGGAAGACTAAATACCACTTAGGACTTGTCTCTTTACCCATGCAAAACATTTCAATGAATTAGGCTAATGGACAAATTTATGAATTGGATAATACAATGATGATTTTCTTGATTGCCACATCCAATGAACTCTGTTAATGGATCTAAACTCTTTGAAATGTAATGGTTGTCATTTAGTTCATGATATTTACTTTATGCAATTAGAATAGGTTTATTTCCTTGTATTTTCTTTCTTGTAATAGGTTAAAGTTTCCATTTCGAGCATTTCATTTTCTGCAATTAGTTTAGGATTTGATTTCATTACATGCACTCCATTACATCATGACAGCAAAGGAAGGACACATTGTATGTTGCACATATAATGTTGATACCTCTTAAGTTTTTACGAACCCCAGGTTGATAATTAAATTCAGTAGCCTTGGAAGTTGCAGCATTCTTGTTGCAATACCGAGGCTTATCACTTTTTGGCACCGTTGTTGGGGACATGTCAAAGTATGCATTGTTTTCTTCCCTAGTTGATTCATTTCTTTTTACCTTTTACAAAAACAAAAAAATTTCATTAGGCATATTTCATTTCAAAAATAGAAAAGTGCATTGCATTAGTGTTTTCATTCAATCATAAAAAATAAAAAAACAAAATTCCAACACCAACCCACCCCCCCATTTGATTATGTGGTGCAATAAGAGCCACATCACCATCCACTTTTGCAGGTAGAAGAAGAAGACATGGTAAAGAATGTAGAAGAAATTGATGGAGATGGTGACAATGAGGAAGATCCTCTTGGATTTCCCATTCAATATATTGATGTCAGTGTGCATATGAAGGACATGCATCCATCTTTCTTTCCAAACTTCCATGTTATGAGGTCAGAGGATCTGGAAACCCTTCTCTTTGAATTTGAAATTTTTTGTAGATCTTATGGTTACTTATTAAACACTCAAAAATTGAGATTGTTTCTGGCAACATTGAAGGATAGAGATCTTAAATGGTTCATGAGTTTAGGGACTAATTCAATAAGATCATGGAATGATATGCAAAAGATATTTATATAAAAATATAAAGACCATGATCTTAAAGAAGAAATCTTTAGAATGAATCAAAAAGAAGATGAGAGCCTTGAGGATCTAATAGAGAGGTTCATGTATAATGTTAAGAGGGAAAAAATACATCATTTAGGATCTGACACACTAAAAACCCTCTTACTTAGAACAATTAGGGATGAATGGATTGATGTCCTTGATCTCATGAGTAGAGGTGATGTATACCAATTATCATTTGAAGAAATTTGTGAAACATGCAAACACATATCAAGAGTAAGGGAAAGAGTAAATAAATCAGCATCAAGATCGGTAAGTCAAACTAAACTTGGAAAATTCTTTGACGACTTTAAAACAAAAATTCTTAGTAATCTAACCAAACAATTAGAAATGTTAAAAATGCAAGATGAAGAAAAAGAAAATGTTGATATGTGCATTGTCCATGTAGAATCACATGATGTTAAATATTGTCCATCATTACCAAGGTTGAAGAAAGTTTGCGGAGAGGACAATGGAGCAAGTCAATTGCCAATGCAACTATGTTATGTAGCTTCAAGAGGACCATGGAATCCTATTCAACCTGATATGATGCAAGAACCTAAGTCAAAATTTCAAGCTTATCCACATCCAGCTTAAAGTAATTAGAACACACCCTTTCCTTGGCAACCTTGGCCATCTCAACCCCAAAACCAATCTTAGAAACAAGGTTGGCAAGGAACTTATGGGATCCATCCACAATATCCTCAATATTTTCTTCAATATCCTCCATACTCAACTCCATGTTCTCCCTACCATTCACCTCCACCACAACCACAACCCCAACCACATCCACCTCAAATTCCACTCCCACTCAACTACATGTACCACCATTTCTGAACCCACACAATGAAGTAGCTCAACCAACTTACAATGTTGAGGTACAACACTCCCAAACATCTCCTCTTGATCTAAATGGTATTCATCTTAGCTTAGGAAGAGTATCACAAAAAAAGAGATTCTCTTGATATCATTGAAGGACAACATGCAGAAAAAGAAGATTCAAATGAGAATACCAAAGAATCATGGGTTGCACTTGACAAAGAGAAAACATCATAATCAGAGATTGGGAAAGTTCCCTCACGTTTACCATCAGATCCTCTATGTGTTCAAGAGAATAATCAACAAAAATAAGAAGCTCTGAATTTCATGGAAGAAGAAGACATCCAAGATGATCCAAATAAGTAAGTGGACCAGGAGCATCACAACTATATTTAAATATGGTTCCAACAAAGTGTCAAGTTGCAGCAACCCACTCTTCTTCAACAATTAATGATCTCATCTCAATCAAAGAAGTTGGTATCTCATATTTCAAATCATATATTTCAATCTTACACATCAGTTTATCTATCATCTCTATGTGCAGTTGGCTTCATTGGAAGTAGTCCCGCACTTGAAAATGATTTTGTTTTTTTTAAATAGAGTATGATAGGAAAAGAAATGAAAAATAAGAATAAAAAAAATAAAATCTCAGGTGAAAACCTCCTTTAAGGCACCTGAGGTTGGCTCATTGATTGAAAACCTCCATGAGGCGGTCATTGGCTTGCAAAAAAAGAGAAAAATAAAATATCCTAGGTGAAAACCTCCTTTGAGGTACCTAGGAAGACCTACTAGTTGAAAACATCATTGAGGTGACTAGTAAGACTAGAAGAAAAAATAAAAAAATCTATGTTCCATGTATCTCTCTGAAGGATGCAGGTGCTTTCCAACATCTGCAAGCAACAAAAACAAGTTGGCACCCAAAAAAAAAAAAAAAAAAAAAATTAGTCAAAGGAAGTCAAACTTGGACTTTCTCCTCCTTTGCTCAGATGCTCCAGAAGTACCAAGGCCATGCAAATCCATCACCCTCATCTATTTCCACCATTCACCCATCATTCCCAAGTTTTTCCCATTCATTTTTCTTGTTGTCCTAAAATATTGTAGGAAGGCTCTGTTTTACCATGGGAAACATAAATACATAGAGCATAAAATTATTTTTGTCATATCTTGAAAACCATGCATCCATTTTCCAAGCTATTTTAGGGGGGAATGCATATAGATGATAGTAACATGCCCAAGAAATTTCAACAAATTCTAGTGCATAGTTTACGAGAAATCGACCTCCATCACCTACATCTATTTTTGAATTGTCTTGATATTCATGCATCCATTTACAAAGTTGTTTCATGGGGAAATGCGTATGGATGATGGTAACATGCCGAAGAAATTTCAGCAAATTCCCGTGCACAATTTCCAAGAAATCAACCTCCATCAACTTCAGCCATTTTTAATTTTTTCGAGATTCGTGCATCCATTTGCTAAAATTTTTTAATGGGGAGGTCCATAAGGATGATGGAAACATGCTCACAAAATTTTAGGTCAATCCAATATACCATTTGGGAGATATGGGTTTAAAACAGGTTGCTACAAGGTTTCTTGTAGTTACTACAGGATGTCCTAGTTTACTATAGAAAATAGGGTAAAAGATATAGGAAGGTACGGAAGGTGAAATAAAGTGTGGGAAAGGTGTCTAATGGTGGAATAAGGTATAGGGAAGGTGAACATCACCCATGGCCAAGCCCATCACTCCAAGAAGGCCAGATTTGACTAAGATAGCTTGCTCATGGTAACTAGAAGACAGAGTTTTAGAATCACCAAGCTATGAAGACCTGTGCATAAGAAAACAAAGGAAATTATCACCTCCAGAGGACCACGGATCAATCATCAACTCAGCAACATCATGCATGCCTCTCCAACAACCATAAGGTAGGTACAGGTATGAAATATTCTTGACCTCTTCTCTTGAGCATATTATAGCTAGAAATTTGTTGTCGATGCATGAGATATGAGGTTTTATAAGCTAAGGATGGGTCAGTAGTCTCGGCCACCTTCAACTAGTTAATTGCAGCTCACTCCTTCACTCATGCAATGTGGAAAAGCCAAATTAGGAAGGGTGATGATTTTGACGAACGGGGACATTAGTTAAAAGAAGAAATTTCTGCAAAGGCCAAGTCACCACAACACTCCAAGCCCTCCATCCACTTCATATCCATTATCTATCCATCATCCGTCCATCCCATTTCATAAAAAAATAATTAATATTTTTCAAGAACAAACCCTACACTCTGTTTCACCCTGAAAATCTCTTGAAAAAACACAAAAGCCACATACTCTCCATTTTCATAAACCTACACTACTCCCTCTAAGCCCTAGCATCATCCTCCAACCCCTCTACATCATTTCTCATCACTCCCATACACTTAGAAGACCCTAAAAGAGAAGGAATGACTGCTATAGGAAGGCATAATGATGCCACAAGAAGGAAGAAAGGAACAAATTGTGTTAAAATGCAAAATGGCAGTGCCTAAGAGAGACCTAATCAAAATAGAGAACTCCAAGGCCATTAGAAAATCATCTAGGCCATAAAAGAGAAGAATAAGGCAACAAAAGGCAATAAGTAATTCACAATCAAAATAGAACTCAAACTGCAGCGATGAAAAGAGGTTTTCCAAGAGGTCTCTAATCTCTTTCTAGCTTTTTTCCAAGGCCTAAAAGATGTTATAGAAAGGGAAGAAAGGAATGGAAGTCAAGTTGAGGACCTATCCTAGGCTCAAAATATCATTTCTTCTCAAAACAGGTTTAAACAAGCTACTACAAGGTTTCCTATAGTTACTACAGGACTTACTACAAGATGTCCTAATTCTCATCTAAAGGTGTTTTGAAGGTTTTAGAAGTTTCCAAATGGTGGAAGAAGGTAGCAGGAGGTTGGAAAATGATGTGGAAGACCTTGCCAAACTAAAAAATATTCAAGAACCAATCTTGAATAAGGAGAAGAAAGCAAGCTAATGGTCTCAAGAAACACTGTGATTTTTTCTATGCACAAACAATTTTGGAAAAATGAGTAAAAATGGAATGAAGGTTTCAAGGGAGAGGATATGAATGAAGTGGATCTACAAGCCAACAAATTTCACTTGCAAAGAAAAAAGTTATGGCTTTTTGCTTGAAAGACTGTTAAACAATCATGAAAAGAAAGATTACATTTTTGTGCTTGTCCTTGTAGAACTTACAACCAAGATTCTTAAGAGAAATGACTAAGAAATGCACAAGAGAGAGGCCACTAGGGCCATGAATGAGGCACAATGAGGTCACTAAGTTGCTTAGAGGATGAGCAAGACTTTCAGCAGGGAGGTATGATAGGCCCATCTGACCATCCTTCAGCACACTAAACCTCTCTTTTTGCATTAGATAATGTATTTTTAACTTTAATATGTTCATTATGAAGGTTTATGGATAATTGCATATTTGTGCCTAATATTATTTATTTTTGTGGAATATTATGAGAATATTGGGAAGATTATGAATATTTGGAGGAGGAGATAATCTAGGGACATGCTCCCTACTTAAGGAGGATCAATAAATAATAAATCAACAAGATATTCTATAATTATGGCACGGATTGTGGAGCTCCAATGATTGAGAAAATATAGGATTGTGTTCCCTGCTATTTAATGCAGATTCCTAGTATTGGGAACTAGATCCACTAAGCAAGGGATTTTGGTGGGGAAATCTTCCTCCTTTCATGGGAATGATTCCTAATCATTTTGTATAAGTACCAAGTCAATTTTTTCTCTAGGGGTTGAATTTTATTAGTCTTCTTGTGGAGAGAACTCGTATTTTTGCAGATCCACTTTCATTTCTTGCAGGGATGTAATTGTATTGATCGAAATAATGAAGATTGGTGTCATGTTCATCTTCTAAATATTGATCTCATCCATGGGACTCTAAGTTTCCTTGTGCTTTGCCATCCTAGAAGCCTCAAAGCCCTTTTGTATCATTTACTTTTCTTTCTTTTCACTTCTTATTCACATGCATCTCTTGTTCTTGTTTTCTATTTCTGCATTTAGTATTAATGATTTATTGTTGTAGGATTGGGTTAAATGGTTGAAGTTTTTTTAGGATCACAAGCATCATTTCATCCTTGGAACAGCTTTGGAAGGTCATAATAATCATTGAGTTACTTGGATTAGTTTGCTTATTCCCAAATCTAGATTTCTGGAAATCCCTTGTGGCAAATAAAAGTAAATTTTTGTTATTTTTATACCATGCTAACGAGCTTCAATCAAGTGATTCTACTTCCATTAGATCATAAAAACATTCTAGTTAATAACAAAAATTACCCTATTGTATTTTCACTTGATTAGGTTAGGCATTTGATAGATTTACTAACTCACTAATTCTCAAATTTCTAGATTTTAGACTAGTAATTTTCTGTTATTTTTTAGCATGGGTTAACAGAGGTATTTTTGAGTGATTCCATTTGGAATGGTGAACTAAGACATCCTATTCAATAAAAAAATTTATCCCATCCAATTTGTATTTGATCTTCTTGGTCATTCGGTGAATTATAGTTTCCTGTAGTAAATTTGTTGTTTCCTGTAGTACTCTTCCAGCGTGTATATACTTGCCCATATTTGCTCAAGAAGCTTGGTTATGATCCCTTAGGATTGAATCAAGACCCCTAAGCTCTAAATAAATTATTAGGGAAGACTAAAGACCACTTAGGACTTGTCTCTTTACACATGCAAAACATTTCAGCGATTTGGGCTAATGGACAAGTTTATGAGTTGGATAGTACAATGATGATTTTATTGATTGCCACATCCAATGAACTCTGTTAATGGATATAAAATATTTGAAATGTAGTGGTTGAAATTTAGTTCATGATCTTTACTTTATGTAATTAGAACAGGTTTATTTTCTTATATTTTCTTTCTTGCAATAGGTTAAGGTTTCCATTTCAAGCATTTCATTTTCTGCAATTAGTTTAGGATTTGATTTCATTGCATGCACTCCATTACATCATGATAGCAAAGGAAGGACACATTGTATGTTGCACATATAGTATCGACACCTCTTAATTTTGTAGGAAACCCAGGTTGATAATTAAATTTGGTAGCCTTGGGACTTGCAACATTCTTGTTGCAATAACGAGGATCATCACCTCTCTTCAAGCCAATCATTGAGGAACCTCTATACATCTGGCAAAGAATCTTCTAAAAACTGGGAATCAAATTTGTTTCAAGAACTCAATCATTGATGGATTCAACTATGTAATTTGATAACTCTCTTGCATCATTGATAAGGTTCTTCATCAAACGAATCCTGGATTTCCATCCTTTGAAAATAATAGACTTTTTTATTTCATCAATTTTAGGAAAGTCATATTTCTTTCCATCAACATTGTTTTTCCATTTCAATAGCTCATTGAAGTCTCATTTGGTTTCATCATAATATGTTATCATATCTACCAACTCATCAATCAATGTATTAACCAATTTTCATTGTACCTTAATGGAGTCCAACTTCTCACAGAAAAGTTGTTGTTTCTTTTGGAGATGAACAATAAGGTCACAAGCCTCATATTTGAACTTCACCATATGGGGGGTCTTGGCCTGCAATTGTTATAGTTTCTATTGTGATATCCTGAGTTGTCCATTCTTTGATTCAATTTTCTCTGCATGTTGAATCTGAAGTGCATTGAACTGTGTTGCAATTCTGTCAATGTAATATCATTTTGGTTTAACTAAGTTTTCCATTGTGTCCTCATTTGCTTATTTTCATTCATGAATTATTGCTCCATAGTGGCAATATTTTCATCCTTTTCTCTTAGAACCTCTTGCACTTCTATTACTTTATCCATGGTTGTAGAGGCATATGCACCTGTAAACTAAGTTACTTTTCCAAGGTCATCAATAGGGACAACAGAGGATCATTTCCAGAGGACTTCAAAAGAAGTGGATTGAGAAGCTTTTCTTGGTACTAAATCCTTAGATTCATCAATCTTCCTCTTCTTTATGCCTCTCTTGACTACAACTTTGTGCATTGAGCTATAAAACATGTCCATGGGAGGAATCTCCTCAATATTGAGGAAGATCTCAAAAGTAGGATTATCAGGAATGATCTTTACCTCATACTAAGTGGCCACTATTGTCTTCTTTGATATTGTCTGTTATGTCATGGTATTTTTCACAGTGATGGGATCACTCAGAGGATTTCTCTGTTGAACAATAGTTTCTACAAAAGTAGTCTCTTTATCTAGTTCTAAGATTTCTTTTGTCCCTCGCTTTGGTTGTTTAAGAATTTCATCAAACTCTTTCCATATCCTTTCGATCTTAGGGTCTCCTGTATGAATTTCTCCACTAGGATTTAGAGAACTAGTTGTTGATTTTTGTTGTAGCTGAGGAGGGACCACTAGTTGAGAGGAAGCTTCTTTTTGTTGTAGCTGAGGAAAGACCACTGGTTGAGAGGAAGCTTCTTTTTGTGTAGAAGACCTATTGTCTTTCATAGAGGCTTGTTTTTGTAGGGGAAGTTGCAATAAGTCTATAGGAAGAGGAGCTAATTTTGAATTTCTAAAAGCAAAAAATTGTTCTAGCTCCTTCATTGGCAATGTCTCATCCACATTACTCAAGACTATATTATATGAGGATGCTTTAGCAAACAAGTCAAGTCATCAAATTTATGTTCCTAATGAAGATACTTTCTAATACCAGAGGCTAACGCAACCTATTTTTCTACTTTGTTAGGGTCATATTCCCTAGCCGGGAAAATGGCCAACTTCAATGATTCAATGGGTCACAACTCTTTCTTAGCATGATCATAATTTTACAAAGATAAAATACCAAAAGGTAGAGGAAACTAAATCCAAACCTTCTTGTTTTTGTCTTCCAATGCTTTGGTAATCCCATGACCTACTGTCTGGTAAGCCACTTCCCTACACAAAATCTTCCCGTAAATGTAAAGGGGAAATACATGGGGTGTTGCGTAACTTCCCAAGACCCTGATATATGTAAAAAAACTCTTCACCGAACCAATTTCCAACCTTCTTGGGGTTTTCCATGGCTTCCGGGGACATTCTAAGAGGTTTGGTTCTAAATATGATTTCATAGATAGGGATGATGTGCCAGTGGAAAATTTGATAAAAATAACCAAAATAATTGGACTCCCAATGTATACTGTGATAAATATGAATTAATGAGGGGTGAGAAAGAGTCAACTTCCATCCCATAGCTGGGACATCAAGAGAAAAATAGAGATAGTCCATAAAGTAGGCTGACATGTAAAATGGATGGATTCTATTCTCAGAGACACTTCAAGAGGACCGGAAATCCAAAATGTGTTTGGCTAGGTTATTATATAATATAGAGGCCCAATCAAAAATATCACCCTCAGAAGCCCCATCAATTAAGGAGACCCACAAAACAAGAAACTTAGAGACATCGGGATATGCATATAATCTACATAACATAGCAGAAATTTGACTAAATGGAGAGGCAAGTGAATCTATAGAGTTCTCACTGCTCTCTTCTGTTTTGTGTCGGTTTGAGTCTTTTCTCCAATCTCCGATAGAATCTGCAAGTTCCTTGTGCTTCTTGATAAAGTCTTGCACATACTTCTTATTGAAGGTGTATTGCAACGCCAACAAATGATACTTGGCTTGAAGGTCCTTCACCATGAACGAGAAAATTATGATACTCTTTTGAGTATGAAACCACCACTCAGTGATATTCACATTCTCCATGACCCATCTAACCATATATATATGGAATTAGTCAAGGCCTCGCTCCAATTTTGTGCAGGAAAGAATTTTCTACATCTTGCAGAGTTGTTTCAGACATGGGTGTTTCATAATTCACTGTCACAGTCCTTACTGTAACTTGAGGACCTTCGTCTTCAAAATATTTGTAAATGTTTTCCAAAGAGGAATGCCTTGTGTCTCTAGTATAAATTATATTGGAAAAGAGCCCTCCACCCGGAAACTCTTCATCTATTACTTCAATGTATGGACCAGTGGGTTGTTGTACAAGTGTCTTCTTATTTGCCTTATCCTGCTTCATTTCTTCTAGTAGAGAACATAGTTATCGATCAAACGAGAAAGTGCACTGGTATCCATTTTTTTGAGGTAGCAACAAATCACCCGATTTTGAAAAGTGGTGATGCCATTAGACTTTTCTTAGCATATTTTTAGCACTTTAAATTTTCTCATGTATCAAGTATGAACATTTTTTTTTATGTTATTGATTTTCATGCTGATTTTGAAAAGTGTTGATGCAGCGTCAACCCCTTTTTCTTAGAGAGTTGATTTTTGGCACTTTAAAATTTTTTTATGTAGCAAGTATGAACACCTTTTTTAAATGTTAGTGATTTTCATCTTGATTTGAAAAGGGTTGATGTAGAGTCAACCCTTTTTGTTTAGAGGGCTTATTTTTTACACTTTAAATTTTGTAATGTATTAAGTGTGAATATTTTTTTAAATGTTTGTGATTTTCATGTTCTTAATAAAACATAAAATTAAAAATTATATAAAATAAAAACATACAAAAAACTCAAAATAATAAAAGTAAAAAAAAACACCCATGACAAATGTAAAAAAAAACAATTCAATCGTAAAAATAAAATAAAAAAAATTAAAAACAAAAATAAATAATAAATAAAAATATTAAACGTAAATAAAAAGAAAAGGAAAATATTTGAAAAAGGAGCAAAAATAAAGAAAATGAAATTAATAAAAAAAATACATCCATAAACTTTTTTAAAGTAAAATAAATAAATAAATACAACCACATAAAAAATAATAATAATAAAAACAAACAATATAATTAAACCAGAAGAAAAATTAAAAAAAAATTAATATTTACAAAATAATAATTATATTTTAAAAAGTTAATTAAAAACTAAAAAAAAATCGTAAAAATTATAAATTAAAATAAACAAAAATTAAAAATAAAAATACTTAAATTCGAACACAAAAATCCAATCAAAACCATATAATATATAATATATATAACAAAAAAATTAAAAAATAAAATTTAAAACAAAAAATTTAAAAAATAAAAATTATAAAAAAAAAAAAAAAAAAAATTAATAAAATCATAAATTTATAAAAATAAAAAATTCACACACCCCGACCAGGTTGCTTGGGCGAGCGGGGAGCCGTGGCGAATTATTTTGGGCTTTTATTAATTAAATTGTCTTTTATTGTTTTTTTTATTAATATTTTTTCAATTGCTAGAATTGGAATAGTTCTTATTATTTATTTGCCTATTTATTTATTTATTTATTTATTTACTATACCTTATAATGTTATTATACATTGGTATATGTTAATATTCTATCTCTCTGATATTCGAACTCCTTTCTCCGTTTTTTCATATTAACTATTTTTATTGACGTTTCTCCTTTGATTGTAGTTATATTTGTATAATTAAGTATTGTATTAAAAATCATTTTTAAACTAACCTTAGGTAATTATGGGACTTATTTACCCATTTTATCTTTGTTCCAAAAAGGATAATAATCAATATGAGGGTTAAAGGGTTTATATATAATTATTTTTATGAACTTAAATAAATAAACTTTCCTATTACTATTTAATCTAATTAGGACATATATA
>APFE030066687.1:44089-65206 GCA_000404065.3 Pinus taeda
AAAAAAAAAAAATTTAACCAAAACGGATATCATTTATTAATGGGTGACCGAAGCCAAATCCAGAATTACATTTTCTGTTCTTTGCCAAATAGTTTCTGCTTCTGAGAAAAACAGTAAGCAATAAGGATTGTGACTACCTTTCCAGTGACCTTAGAAAGACTAAGATCGGACTCTCAAACGAAAGGGAAGAAATTGCTTTACGGAAGAGAAGCAAGGGAGATTAGAACCGGAGGGCGACTTGGCCACGGGGCCTCGTGCTAGTTCTGCTTCGTTCTGAAAGCCCAAAAGGATTTTTTCATGATAGTCATCTCGCCATCCCACAACGTCCAAAACCTGGAATAATGACATCGCCACCCCTGTTTCTTCACTTGGAGAATGTAATATCGAAGCACTAATTTGTAAATTAATCCTTCCTCTCTTTAACAGATCCAGCAAACCTTACACAATCCTTTAAGGCTGAAGCGAATATTCTAAATGATCTTTGCCCTGATTAAGGAATGGCTGCCATTTTCGGTTCTCCTGAGTTTATACTTATCGTGCTTTTTTCTAGGTTGCATCCAATATTTGCCAGACTGTCGGCTTCTGAATTCAATTCTCTGAGAATATGGAAGATTTGGACTGAAGGGAATTCCTTCAAGAGTCTATTCACTCTTAGTATCTGTTTGTTCAGAACTGGATCATTAAACCTTTTGTTTTTTCTTAAGGCCTTGATCAACAATTCTAAGTCTCCGAACACTGCAATTTCCTTTGGATTTCTTTTTCTGGCGAGTTGACAGGCTTTTAAGAGACTGAGGACTTCTGCCTGATTGTTGGTTTTTATTCCGAGACCCCAGCTGAAACTCTCTTTGCTTCCATTCGGGAGATAAATGATCCCCCCCGCCCCTGACCTGCCTGGATTGCCTTTCGAGGCTCCGTCAAAAAAGATAGTGCATTTTCCTTGAGATTTCCACCACTTCTGGAAGCCTTCTAAATTGTCTCGAATCTGCCAATTTTCCTTGAGGTTAGGGCGAGTGATTGAAGAAGGCTTCATTGTAGGAATGAAGTCTCCCAACCATGCTCTTTCTTCATCTCTTAGGGAGTTATCTCTAACATTGGACTGTCTCAAAGTCTCTATTAGTAGATTCTTGGCCTTTTCTGCAACCTTTTCTACTGATATTTCTATTTGGTTGAAAACTATTTCGTTCCGGGAGAGCCACAGTTTCCAGCACACATATTTCGGAGCTGCTGTCCACACCTTGAACCAGAGGGACCTGGCAACGATGCTATGGGGATATCTAGCTTTCCAGGACATGAACATTTATGTTATAGAACAGTTCGCTGGGGGTCTAACATTCAGACCGGCCAAGAAGCTAATCCAAGTCTTCTGAGCATACTCACATTCAAGAAAAATGTGCACTGAAGTTTCCAAGGCTTTTTTACAAAACACGCATCGATGGGGACCAGCAATGTTCCTTCTGCAAAGGTTCTCGCCAGTTAGAATCTTGTTGTGGAACAAGGTCCAGAAGAAGAAATTGATCTTCGGAATGTTGAAGCTCTCCCAGATCAGCTTCCACACTCCTTCCGGATGCACGGAGTCTTTTTTGCTTTGCATTTGAAAATACCCATGTTTGGCAGAGTAGACCCCTGTTTTTCCCCAACCCCAAGTGTCTTCCTCATCCTTATGCACAGGGGTAAAATCTGCGATTTCAGCTATGAAAAGGTTTAACTGTTCATTTAAGTGCTCAGGTATGTTTGGCAAATTCCAGCTCTTCCAATTGCCGTCGTCATCCCACTCCACAATGTCCTCGATTTTCCTGATTCCTCTTGATCTTAGCCAAACTCTTAAATATGCAATTTCATTTATCTCTGAGAGAGGGGGATGGCCCAGGATTCGGTCTCTCCACAGCCAAGTCTTTTTGCCGTTACCTGGAACTTTATACAAGTGTGTTCTGAAAAAATCGATCCCTCTACAGCAGAGCCTCCATGCTAGAGTTCCTTTTGGAGAAGAAGCGGGATTGAAGGTGATGATCGACCGATTTCTGAGATATTTAAGGTTTAGGATCTGGCTGATTGGGTGCGTGGGCTCCGAGATTAGCTGCCACAGAATCTTACAGCCGAGCGCCAGGTTTGCTTGAAGAGGGTCTCTAATTTGCAGACCGCCCTCATTGATTGGACGCTTCACCAATTCCCACTTAACAAGGTGAAAGCGATTACTGTTCCCCTTCCCACCGTTCCACAGAAAGTTCCGAATTAGACAGGAAATCTGGTCTGCTATTTGCCTTGGAGCCAACAACAGAGAAGCTTGAAAGGTAGGCAGAGCGGAAAGAACCGACCGGATGAGAGTGAGCTTGCCTCCAGAGGAGATCCAGACTCCGCCCCACGCAGCTATCTTCTTATTGAACTTGGAAATTACCTCCTCCCATAGGTTGTTCCGGTTGCATCCCATCGTCAACGGAAGTCCAAGGTATTTTATTTTGTCCCACTCTACGTATCCTGTGAAACCCAGTTCACTAGCTATCCTATCAATGGTTTGATGATCAGAGTTCCAACCATAAACGGCGCTCTTCCTTTCACTGATAAGGGCTCCAGTGACACTGCAATATTTTTGAAGGATTGTCTTGAATGCTTTAGCCATTCTCAAAGAGGCGCCGCCGAGCAGGAGTGAATCATCGGCAAAGAGCGCATGATTCACTGGAGATGCGCCTTGCACGATTCTTATCCCAGGAATGGTGCCACGATGTTGCTCCTGAGTCAATTTCCTGCTTAATGAATCCGCCATCAGAATATAGAGAAAGGGAGACAGAGGGCAGCCTTGCCTCAATCCCCTGGAAGCGGAGAAGAACTCAGTTGGTCTCCCATTCACCATTGGAGCGATCCAGATATTTTCGATGCAGGCTTTGATGATTTTTATAAATTTCTGACTGAACCCAAAGGCTTCAAGAACCCTGAGCAAGAAAGATCGATTAACACGGTCAAAAGCATTACTCATATCTAATTTGACAATCATACCCTGTTCTTTCCGAGCGTGGCTGGAGTGGAGGGCCTCTTGAATTTGGATGACATTATTGAGGATTTGTCTGCCTTTCACAAATCCTCCTTGGGCTGGGGAGATCAGATTTTGGAGAAGAGGCTTAATTCTGTTTGCCAGCAACTTGGCCATGATCTTGTATGATGAGTTACACAGGGAAATCGGCCTGTATCTGTCAAAGGATCTTGGATTAGTTTCCTTGGGGATTAAGGCGAGAAATGTTGATTTTGTACCCCCTCCCATTTTTGCCTTCCTCACGACACCTCTTATCATTCTGAAGAGGTCAAATTTGATGATCTCCCAACAAATTCTATAAAAATGAATTGAGAAACCCTCGGGACCTGGGGCTTTATCAGGATCCATGGACCAAACAATACTAGTTATCTCTTCTTCCGTTGTTGGGCTCATCAAAGAGATATTATCTTCCTCGCTGACTAGCTTTGGGATGGCTGTGAGAAACTCTGATTCGTCCTCCTCCTCACCATTTCTTTCTGCACTGAGGACGTTCCGAAAGTGATTTACCGCTGCCTCTTGAATTTGAGTGAAACCTTTATAAACCTGACCACTGGAACTGGTTATTTCTGCTATATGGTTGCGCGAGAGACGGGCCCTGCACTGTCTATGAAAATAAGAGGTATTTCTGTCCCCTGATTTGAGCCACAGGCTTCGAGACTTTAGACGCCAGTATTCCTCTTCCTTCCTAAAAGAACAATATACATTCTTTTGAGCCGATTTTTCGTTGGCTAAATCTGTGACCGAGGGATCTATATCCTCCATATCGAATTGTATTCCTTCCAATTGAGTTACTGCCTCCTTCCTCTGCCTTTTGGGGAATTGCGTGGATTTCTTTATCCAAGCCTTGAGAGCTGTTTTTACATTTTCCAATTTTTGTTCCCAAACAAAGCTTGGGGAACCATTAACTTCTGTCCTCCATGCCGCTTGGACTGTTTCTAAAAACCCATCCTTGCCTGCCCAGAGAGGGCTGAAACGAAAAGGAAGGGGGCCTAAATCCTCTTCATTTTTTATACATATGAGGATTGGCTTATGATCCGATGTGAGTTTTGGAAGAATTTTAGTAAAAACAATTATGTTATCCATCATTAAAGAACTGCTGATAAGAAACCTGTCCAATCTGGCTGAGATATGATTTTCTCCGGTTCTATTATTTGTCCAGGTGAATTTACCTTTCACTGGTTTGAAGTCTACCAAGTCCCAACGCTGAATCAAATTGCCCACTATACTGGTGAAAGGATCTCTGGACTGGATCCCTCCTTTCTTTTCTTTGGGATCTAAAGTTATGTTCAGGTCCCCCCCTATGACCAAATTTGATGGATTGATTTGCTCTAAATACTCTGAAAGTGACCTCCAGCATTCTTTCTTCTCTTCATAATGAACTGGGACATATAAGTTAAACAGGGCGAGGGTGATATTACTTACATAATGGTGTAGCTCTGTGTAGATCCAATGTTGAGTCGCTGAAAATCGTTCTAGGGAGAAGTTTTTTGTCCATAAAGTACCTAATCCTCCAGTTGTACCCCTTGCACTAACAGCCTTTCCTGAATCAAATTTCCATTTCTTAACACTGGTGTTTAGAAGGGCTTCCCCTTCTACTTTGGTCTCTTGGAGCATAAGGATGTCCGCGGTCTCTATCTTCAGTAAGTCTTTGATGGCCTCTGCCTTATTGGGATTACCCAGACCCCTACAGTTCCAAGAGATCATCTGCATCATTTACCGCTTGAAGGGGTAGGCCCTCCTCCTTTGGAGGTCCTTGGCCTGACAGTTCTCCCTAGGGTCATTTCGATCGTTGCCTGACTGCCAAGAGATTTTTGTTTTTCTGACTCCTCTTCTCTAGTTTCCTTATTTGTTCTTCGTCCAACCCTTTTTGATGACTTTCCTTGAGATTCATCGTCTGATGACCCAATATTCTCTATTGATTTTTTCTTTTTTTTTATTATCTCTGCGTATGATGGGGAAGAAATTTTGCTTGGAGTGATGCTTTGAGTATTACCAGGGTCTAGGGTTTCCATATTCACCTGCTGAAGTGGTTCTTCTTCCCCTGCTTCCGGCGGATCTGAAGGAGGCGTGAGGATTTCAAAAGGATTTTTATCTCCCTCAATGTCTTTTGGTTCACTGCTCCCGGCTTTTTGATTACTTGTGCTTCCATTATCTACTTTGCTCTATGACCCTTTAGCCTTGTTTTTGTTGCTCTGCCTGTTAGCTGATGTCTTCTTTGCCTGTTTCCATTGATCTTCTTTTTCCTTCTCTGAAGTCTCCCCACTTCTTTTTTTGCAGTATCTAGCAAAATGCCCATACTCATGGCAGAAACGACACTTGAAGGGCAACTGTTCGTAATCAAGCTCTTGAATATGTGTCCAGTTTGCCACCGATAGCTGAATCGCTTCGGGTAATCCTATTTCCAAATCGACCTCCACGCAGATCCGGGCACAGGAATACTGGTCCTTCCTTGGGGCTTGGTCTATGTATTTTCCGAGAGCGTTTCCAATGGATTGTAAGGAGCCTTGATTCCAGCAATGCAGGGGAAGATGCGGGAGGCGCACCCAAACCGGAACCGCCTTAGGCACATCTTGTGTTGGGTCGAAATCAGTTGACCATTTGTTCAAGTAGAGTCCTTGGGGCCCCATGAAATATGGCCCGTTTCTGAAAATCAGGCCTCTATCTTCTGGATTGTCAAACAAAAAAACAAAGAACCCTTTGCCAACAAAATAAATCTTGATTCCTTCATTGACCAAAGGTAGCCAGTTCCTTTTGACCCATTCTTCGACTGCTCTCGGGGATGGCCACAAACCGGTGAACTGACCGATCAGGCCTTTTTCTACAAGATTCAGAGCTGATCTGCATATTTCCTCCTCAGGTAAGGCAACCTTGGGAATATTGTCCAGTTTTTTTACAAATTTTTGCTGCAGGCCAGAGAGCAGGCGCTTTCCAGAGGCAGAAACCAGAGCCTTGAAGGCCTCGACTTCCGGGGGAAGGGGAGGAGGGGCCTCGGGGCCACCTCTAGACGCCATAAGGAATGCAAGCAAGAGGGCGCAGGTGCGGCTAGGGCAGCGCAGCGAGCACAGAGCGAAAAAAAGAACTTAAGTGTGTAACTAATTTCAAACAAAGGTATTAAGAAAATTTTTAACTAACTTGGGATTTACTTTTTACATTTTTTACTAATTTAAATTATAAATTAATAATAATAATATTAACAATATTAATAATAACAAATAATAATAAATTAATAATAATATAAATATAATAATATTAATTAATTTTGACCTGGGTCATTTAGTCAAATTAGTCCGTTAAATTTAGTCGTTGGAATCTCTGGTCTGACTATTTAACATGTTGAGCTAGATCTATTTCTTCAACTTGTCCTGACGATGAACCACACTGGTTGGTTCGAAACGCGTCGGCAAATGTCTTACCTAATGTGATTTACGCCGAAATCTTCTTATAAAAAAAAATTTAATTTAATATTTTAGTTATGTATTTTTTTTTATTAAAAAAATGTATATTTATATAATATACATATATAAAAAGAATGAATTTTTATTTTTTTTTTTTAATTTTTTTTTATTAAAATAATTATATATTATATTGTGTTAATTTAATTTTTTTTGGGTTAAATTGTGTTTCTTTTTGTTTTTTTGTTTTTTTATTTATTTTATGTTTTTTTTTTTGACTAATTTTTTGTATCTATAAGTTAATTTTACGTTTATCTTTACAGTTTTTTTGTCTCTTTTTGTTATATTCGATTTTTTTTGTCATGTTTTTAAGTTTTTTTTATGGTTGAAAGAGTAGCTTCGCCGTAAATCACATGTAGACAGACATTTGTCGACGCGTTTCGAACCAACCAGTGTGGTTCATCATCAGGACAAGTTGAAGAAACAGATCCAGCTCAACATGTTAAATAGAGAGAGCAGAGATTCCAATGGTTAATTTAACGGCTAATTTTGACTAAAGGACCCTGGTCAAAATTAATATTACTAATATTTTAATATTATTAATTATTATTATTATTTATTATTAATTTATTAATTTATTTTTTGAAAAAATGTAAGAAGTAAAATCCATGGTTAGTTTGATTTTTTTTTTTAAATAACATAATAATTCATTATATATATATTCATTATTATTATTATTATTATTATTATTATTATTATTATTATCGATCTAAGTTAAATTAGGTAAAAAATATATAAATTCATGGTTAGTTCTGAAAATTAAATAATTTATTTATTAAATAATAATACATATATATAAATCATTTATGCTTTATTTTATTATTATTATTATTATTATTATATTTTTTATTTGAATTTTTTTGTGTTTTTTTTACTATTTTTAATTTTTTATTATATTTTGAAATGTTTTTTTTTTGTATTATTTTTTGTGTTTTTTTCATTGTTTTTCTTTATTATATATAATATATATATATATATATATATATATATATATATATATATATTATATTTTTTTGTGTTTTTTTTAATTGTTTTTATTTTTTTTTCAATATTTAAATTTTTCTTTTTTATTTCTTTTATATTTTTTTTTATTTTGGTTTTTATTTTTATTTTTTTTCTACAGGGTTTGTGTCGATGCTCATTTAACAACCCGGTCCCATTATGGGCAATTTGATAGTTGATTTTAAAATTTTCGTTATAATGAATCGAGTCTGTCTGCACAATGTATCAATTTCATGGTTGGTCTTTAAGTTTTCAATACAATGGGTCGAGTTCACCTACACCACGTGCCAATTTGATGGTTGATTTATTAAAAAAAAAATACAATGTTTCGAGTTGTCTTAGGCTAAGATTTTTTTTTTTTTTTGCTAAAGCAATAAACCGTCCTTCTATTAACTTAGGTTAAAAACGATTTACACAAGTTACAACAGACGCACAAAGGTGCAAACTCCCACAAAGGGAGAGGGAAAAAATCCCAAAGTACCCAAACAAACTTCCCAAAGGAAAACAGAAGCCATGCCTAGACTGTCATGAAACCGAAAGCGGGCAAGTGGAGCCAAAGTCAGCTCCCAAAACCCACCATTGATCTATCTCCTACCTATCCGGTAGTCAAAAATCAACATGCGCGGAGGTGAAGTCCTTAGAAAATCCCTTAAGCTACTCAATCAATGCTAACCATTAATCTTTTTCTTTTGATCCAACGGCTGGTGTCCATATTGCTTGGCTTAAAAGCCCGCTGAATACCACGTGATGAAGGCGGTTTGCTTTTCTCGTCCCCCGCCACATGTTGCTCCCTAAGTGGAATCATTGGCTTTTCATAAAAATTGTCTTTGGTTTGGATGGCGCCCAATGAAGGTGGTAAACCATTAGCATTTTTATCCTTTCGGGCCCACCAACCTGCACGCAAAAAGGTGTTCGTTGATTTCCCCCCTCCAAATCTGATGGGCACATCCACTCGCGGATTACCTAGCGATGAAGGCAGTAATCACTTTCCATCCATTGCCACACATTGCTTTCTAAATGGCTTCACTTGTCCTCCGAGAAAACCACTTCTGGTTCAGAGGGCACCCGATGTCGAGTAGTTTTTGACCCCGGTTTTCTTTTCCTTTTACCTCCGACGCATTGCACGAGGAAGACATATCCGAAGGGGTAGCCTCCTGCATGGAATGCCTTAGGATTGGTGTTGGCATTCTGTGGCATTCGTCTCGGTAGCACATTCTCTCCTCGCTTCTCCTTTTGAGTAGATATCTCCTGTCTCGATTTTTTCCTTTGTTCCTACTTCCAGAAGCACCCTTAGAGAACCGACAATGCATATCCTATGATAAACTATTTGACGTGATCTTATTCTTTGTTGACATGAAGTAAAATTTTGTCACTTGATCTATTCTGATATTGTTGTCTGTCGATGAGGGCCCGAAATGAGCATTCCTCCTTCATCCTAACTTCCATTATCTCCTCCCACTGGCAGCACAAGTCGATATGCTTGTTTCGAACCCCCTCATTGGCAAGCCAGTCCGCTACTTTGTTGGCTTCCCTGTGGACATGCACCAACCTAAGAGTTCTTAAAACTCTTAGATGTGATTAGATTCTTTGGTAGACTTGCAGAAGCCGCTAGTGTCCTGATATTTTCTCTGGTGCTGCGCCAACGTTTATCCTCTTCACCGAATTAATGACTAATTCCAAGTCATCCTCAATGATGACATTATGTATGTTGTACTTGATCAGTATTTCCGAGCATAATTCCATCGCCATGAGCTCAGCCATATTGTTGGTTGCTTTCCCTAGATAATTGTGGAATATGACCTATATGTTTCCTTCCTCATCCCTCATGACCCCTCCATAACCTGCTTCTCCCAGATTTCCTTTTGAGGCTCCATCTATGTTAAATTTTAAAAAACCTTGTGGAGGGGATTACCAGAAAGCCTTTTTTGCTGAGGTATTCTTATTGATCTGCATAGAACACCAAAGGAGATAAACCTTAAGCTCTAACTTCTCCAAGATTCTGGCCTCTCTTTGATCTATGAGTGTTCCGGTAGTGACACCTCCCAGGATGTGAACAGTCTCTTTGAGTTGCTTAAGGATTAGCTTTAGGATGTTGCTCATCCGGCTCATCTTATCCTTGAAATCCTGTTGTTGTGCTCCTTCCAAAAATTCCAGATTAAGAACCCTGGGGTCAATGCCCAAGCAGAGTTTATTATCTCATTATCGGGAAAAAAAATTCGCCAGTTTTTCAGTGTAGCAATGATGTCATTTACATGTCTATCTGTCTGCTCGAAGGCATCTCCAACCCAATTCCATAGTGTTGTAGTGAATGAGCATCAATTTAGGAGATGATTAGTGGTTTCTTCCTATTGTCCACACAGGTGACATCTTGAGGGGCCAACAAAGCCTCTTTTTCTTAGGTTATCCCATGTCAGAATCTTGCCCTGTTGAACCAACCATTTGAACAGTTTAACTGTCATCCAATGAGGATTATCCCAGAGGTCTTTCCATGTCTTATCAGTGTTTGGAAAGTTAAGCCTTGTGTCTATCCTTTTGGCCTCCTTAAGGGTGAAGAGACATGCCTTATTCTTTCCCCGTCTTAATTGATCATCCAAGATTGAGGTTAAGATTTGCCTCTTTTCCAAAAGACCGTTAAGGGCTATGGCTTGTGTATTCATCATGCCCATTTCACTATAATCTGGAAGTTTCCATATTCACCATTTTCCATTGTTCCTTGATTGATCCCAATTATCACTTACCCTCCTTAATCCTTTGTTGATGGTATATGTGTGAATGTCTGGTAATTCTTCACTATGGAGATTGTCTTCCTACTACCAATTATCCTCTTAGAACCAGGCCAGATTTCCATTTCTAATCTCCCAAAAACTGTCTTTGGACTAGGGCCCTGTTCTCCCATGCCCTATTCCAAATTGGTGAACCTTTTACTTGTCCTGTCATTCTTATGAGGTTCTTCTCCTGCCAATCCCTTGCATACTTTTGCTTCCATAGTTTTGCCCAGGGGGCTTGTATTTCCTTTAGCCATATCCACCAAACTTTGGCTCCTAGAACTCTATTAAGAATTCTTGGGTCATGAAGACGCAAGCCACCATGGGATTTAGGCTTGCAAACCCTGTCCCATACCACTAGGGCCTATTTTTTTCTTTTCTTCACCTTTCCCCTAAAGAAAGTCTCTCTGAATGTTTCTTATTTGATTAATTACACCAGTTGGTGTCGGGATGGCAGATAGCATATAGATAGGGATGGTTTGGAGGATACCCTTAGTTAGAATCAGCCTCCCTGCTAGATTTAGGGCTCTATTTGTCCATTTGCTAATTTTATCTTTCAGCTTATTTAAAACAGGCTCCTAGATTTCCTTGTGTAATAGTTTGTCAGTGAGGTGAACTCCCAGGTACTTCGAGGGAAATGACTCTCTTTGAAAGCCCAAAATTCTAGAAAGATTTCTTTGAATCGAAATATCTGTATTGAAAAGAAAATATTTGATTTAGTGAGACTTACCTCTGTGCCTGCTGCCATAAAAAACTCACTGAGAATCTGCTTCAAATCTTTGGCTTCCCTGACTATGGGTTTGCCTTGAAGCATAGGATCATCCACAAATTGTTGATGTGTCATTGTGCCCCCACCTTGGGTGAGTCTCAAATCCTGAATTCTCCCTTCCTCCTTAGCAGCTTTGATTTCTCTCCCTAACCCGTCCATCATTAGAATGAAAAGGAAAGGAGAAAGAGGATCACCTTACCTGAGACCTCTAGTAGGCTTGAAGGTTTTGGAGGGAGAGCCGTTGAGAAGAATTGAACAATTGGCAGTGGTAACTAGTTCAATGACCCACTTAATCCAATTGTAATCAAAGCCATAAGATTTTAGTATTGCTCTGATGTACGACCAGCTAAGTTTGTCATAGGCCTTTTCTATGTCTAGCTGAATTATCATCCATGCCTATTTATTGGTAATGAGTGAATGCACCACTTCATGTGCTTGAATTGTGTTATTAAGAATTTTTCTTCCTTCCACATAGCCCGTTTGCTCCTCTTACAGTAGGGTAGGGTGGAGTGGTTTGAGACGGTTGGCAATTACTTTGGATATTATTTTGTACACCACATTGCATAATGCTATAGGTCTAAATCTATCTAAAGAGGTGGCCTTTTCCTATCTGGGGATTAAGGCTATGAAAGATTCATTGAGTGCCTTCAAGACAGTTTTGAATCTTCGAGAGTCTTCCACTACCTCTAGAATATCCTGTTTTACTATCCTCCAACATGTTTTGAAAAATTCCACATTGAAGCCATCTGGGCCTGGAGATTTCCTGTTGTGCATCTCTGTAATGACTTTCTCAATCTCTTCGTCTGTTACTGGTTTGTTGAGATTGTAATTGTCTTCTCTAGATACCAATTTAGGAATGTACTGAGTAAATCTTTTTGTAAACTAATATCTATCTACTGTGGTTTCCTCAGCAATTATCTTAAAATGCTGGACTAGAACCTCTTCCATCTCTTCATGAGTGTTTTTTTCTATTCCATGATGATCTGTAAGTTTCACAATTCTATTGTTGTTTTTGTGAACTATGGCAGATCTGTGAAAGAATTTGGTGTTTCTCTCCCCTTCCTTAATCCATTGTACTCTGGATTTCTACCTCCAGAATATTTCCTCTTGTAGACATTTTTTCTCCCATTCATGCTGAAGTGACTCTGCCATCTCTTTCCTTTCATCTGTATAGCCTTCTGTGATAAGAATTTGGTTTATTTCCTTTAGTTTCTTTTCCACTTCTCCTTTAGCTTTGAAGATATTTCCAAATTCCTTTTTATTCCACTCTTTGAGTCTGCCTTTAATGTGTTTGAGCCTACAATGTAGAAGGAACATCTTTGTTCCTTGGAAGTGTAGCTCTTCCTTCCACCATTTTTTGACGTTTGTGAGGAAATCTGAGTGTGTGAGTGAAGCGTTCTCAAACTTGAACGGGTTGTTCCTCAGTTTACCAAATAGAGAAGCTTCCAATTGAATGGTCCAGTGATCTGAACCTCCAAAAGGTAGGATGAGTGCAGTCAGGCTACTTCCTCTAAGAAGAAGTTCCTCTGAGATAATAAATCTGTCCAATTTTGAGGCTACTTGGTTAGAGCCCCCCCTTTTTTTATTCCAAGTGAAGATTCCATTGTTGGTTTCCATATCTACCAATTCCATATTGGTGAGGAAGTTCTGAAAGGCAACTGAATCCCTACCAAGTGTTCTAGTTCCTCCTTTCTTCTCCGTGATTGATTTTATCATGTTAAAATCACCTCCTAGAATCTAGGGTAGAGCTGGGTATCTCTTCTTCATATCCTCCAGTGTTGTGAGGAGTTGAAGTTTGCCCTCCATTGGTGATCATGTAACATTGCCTATCACCCACCAGTTGGATAATCATAGAAAGGTGGTGTCTAGACACCTCCACATCAATCATACCAAATTTATGTGGGTCCCATAGAGTGAGAATTCCACCAGCATATTTATTTTCCTTAACCTCAAGGTATTCATATCTATTTAACCATTTTCTATGTTCTTCTCTAACCTTCTCCACTGAGCATTTTGTTTCTTGTATGAACACTATATCAGGTTTTTCCTCTCTGATCCTATCACCTAGATTCCTTTGTTTTCTTCTACTCCCTAGTCCTCTAGTGTTCCAGGTTGTGATTTTCATTGAGGTGTGGTTTTGAAGGAGTAACTAGAAATTCTTTCATCCTTCCTGAGTCAATCATGAGTTTTCCACACTCCAACAGTAGTTCTTTCTGTCTTTTTCTTCCCCTCTTCTTGTCTGGGTTTTTTGTTAATTTTCCTGTTAGTAATCCTATTGAGGAAGTCCCTTTATGTTCCTGGTTATCATGTCCTCATTTGACTCCGACATCTATTTGATGTGGCTTGTTAAGGAATATCTGTTGTACCTTGTCAACATCCTCCTGAGGTATGGAGTTTATTCCCAAGTTTCCTCCTTGTTCTAGAAACTTTTCTAGCTCTAGGTTTTCCCTTTCCAGGATCTCCTGTAAGTCTTGGTCCTCTTTACCACTTTCACTTTTAATCATTTCATGGTATTTTTCTATTTCCATGGTGCTCAAAGGGTCTGTCGTGTGTTCATTTTGTTCCTGTGTGAACTCCATGCTGGTCTCTTTTCCTTTCCCCCTTGCTGCCTGATTCTCTGTGCTTTTTTTATTACCTCCATCTACTTCTCTTTCTCCTAAGATCTCAAAACTATTGTAACTTATTTTTTTGTTATCATTCTCAATAGGGTTCTTTTCTGTCTTCCTTCCCCCTCCTTTCCCTTTTCCTCCTACTTTGGTGAAACCTGCCTGATCTTTCCCTTTGTTGGTGTTTGGGTATTCCTCCCTTTTGTTAAGAGGACAATCTCTAGATAGGTGCCCATGCTCATGACATTTGCGACATCTGAACGGGATATGCTCATAGTCCGCTATTTGAACCATTCATCATCATAGACTTCTAGAATGACCTCATTTGGAAGAGCTCCTGATAGGTCCATCTCCACACATATACGGGCATAGGAGGTATATTTTCCTTGTAGAGTTGCCTCTGAAATCTTTAAGAAATGACCTAATTTATTGCCTATAGCTTTTAAAGACTCTAGCATCCAGTAATCTAAAGGTGAGGAGTAGGAGTCTAATCCATACCAATACCAAAGTGAAGGTTTCTCATTCTGGCATAAATTTCATCGTCCATGGCTGCATATAGAGACTAGCAATTGCAAAGAAGTATGGTCCTCCTTCAAAAATCTTGTCTTTGTCCTCCATGTTCGTGAACACCACTATAAAAAAATATTTGGATCCAAGATGTATATTTAACTCTCCCTTTGGTTTCTAGTTGTATTTTATCCAAGTGTACAACACTTTCTCTGACGGCCAGATTCCCATAAACTTGCATATAATGCCATAGTTTGCCATGTGATCCCTGTGCACTCGTAGAGCTAGATCGTTCAATATTACCCATGGTTTAGTTGTGGTCTTGGGTTTACAGGGCCCCATCTTGGTTCTATTCTTTGTTCCCTGACCTCTGTCTTTTGCTTTCTCCTCCTTTCAATCTTCCTTGTGGGTCCCTTGTTCTGCATGGGTTTTGCTACCTTCTATCTTCTGAGTTTCAGTGTTTTTTGTCTTGTCCTCTAAGGATTGTGGAGGCTTGTTCTTATTCCCTACTCTTCCTCTATTTGAAACCACATTTCTGTGGGAGGGAGTGGAGCTCCCTCCTCCTTTTGCCTCCATGGTTACCTATTACCCTCTGTCACTCTCTTTGTTGAACCCTAGAACCTCGGTCCCAAAGAGCATTCTCGTTTCCGTACCTTCTTAAAAATAGAATTTAACTCTATTAGATTCCCACATGCTTTTCGTCTTAGGCTAAGATTTTAAAATCGATATATATTTTGCATTTAAAAAATAAATTACTCTTGAGTGTTCATTTTTAAAGTTTTTTGTCATGAAAAAATTCATAATGTCATGCTTGAAATATTTTGAAAACTTGAGATTCTTTTGTAGTCATAATCTTTGGTTTTAATTGCATGGCTGAACAATTGTCAAGATTTTAATGTTTTTCTAAGTCATGATATTTTATCTTTTATGCTATGGTTGAAAACAATTACAATTTCAAGGTTTTTTAGAGTCAAGATATTTTATCTTTAACAACACGGATGGAAATATTCTAAATTGGAGACATGATATTTTATCTTTAACATCATGTCCGAGAATTGTTGGAATTTTACAATGTTTCAAAGTCCAAATATTTTCTCTTTAACTCCATTGCTAAAAACTGTCAAAATTGTAACCCGATTTTTTTTTGTTATTCCATAATAAACAATTTTTTTAAGGGTGTTTTTATCATCCATTTTTTTAAAAAAATTGGTTTTTACTTCCATTTAAAAAAAAAATGTTGAAAATTTACCCTAAAAAAAAACATTGTTTTTGAATAAACAATTTTCATTTTTGGGTTGTTTTTTCATGTTTTTTTGGGGTTTTGGGATTGAACACCATTTTAAGGTAATAGTTCTCGTTTCATTTGTAACTATGTTAGAGGAGAATCAATGCTTGCATGTAGAAAAAAATAAGGATTAATAGAGCAGAGCTATTACGAAAAAAAATGAACAAAATAATAAAATAACAGTTTAAACTCGTTAAATAAACTTATTTCTAACCATAAATGTATCAGCGCAGACCATTAATGAAAGCATTAAGTTGATTGGAAAAGGAAAAGGTGGGTGGCCACATGAAGGATACCATGTCATAACTTGAAAGTAGAAATCCCATAAGGATTCAGAATTAAAAGTTACTAAAGTTTCTGGGGTTTTGGGTATCCGGGAAATAAGGGAACACAAGTGAAGTGATATCCGAGAGGATAAAATCCTGTAATTGAAATAAAATAAATCTCTGGGGAAGTGAGACGTGACTCGCGAGATGCCTGAATGGGAGATAGGATTACCCGAAATCCCAGATGCTCGGATGCCCATAATTCTTTCGAAATTAT
This sequence comes from Pinus taeda, assembly GCA_000404065.3. NCBI lineage: Eukaryota > Viridiplantae > Streptophyta > Pinopsida > Pinales > Pinaceae > Pinus > Pinus taeda. Next base: position 60,041 of record APFE030066687.1, read on the forward strand.
TAATTAGAAATTGTTACGGGTTTCCAAGTAGCCAAGACATTAGAGTGAAAAGCGGCCACATATCATGAACAAAGAGAAAACGTGAAATAACAATAATGTGAACAATATACGCACTAGGGTGACATGAAGCCTAAATTCCCTTAAGGTTTTTGTAAATAGAAATTTTAAAGTGTTACGAGCTTCCGACGTTAGTGGGATTAATAAAGATGAGTGGCAGAAGTGGGGTCATTTCCTTATAAAGGAAGATTAGTGCATAATTGGAAGTGTGGGCCAACTTTTATTAGCATGACATTCAAGAAAGAGATGACATAGATCTTTTAAACCTGTGTGCCCGAAAGGTTTTGCAATTTAATTAAATAAGAGATACGGGGTTTTGGGATTTCGGGGTTCTAGGATACCCAAGTAACTTAGAAGGATTTTGCACTTATTCTAATTGTTTGAAGGCTTAGGTCAAGGATTCGATGGTTCTCTTAAATGCAAGTTTTATTATTAAAATAAATAATTAAGGCACTGAGTGTTTATTAGAGATAAAATTATGCACTTAGATCAAAACAAAGGGTCCCCATTATCATTATGAATTTAAAGTAATGGGCAGGTGGTTGTTTACTACAACACAACACAAAACCCTTCATAACTTCTCAAAATTTGTCCTCTCGTCTAATTTACCTTTGCTCCATAGGACCGTAGAGAATTCAGAACTAATTTCTTATGATGTACACTTTATTCATATCTTAAACAAAGAGATAAGGTGTCATTTATAGGTTTTGGAGCAATGATTATGAGGGAGTTGACTTGTTCAAATTTGGAGGCAATCTGCTTTATAATTGGAGGGAAAGGGCAATTTAAATTAGTTTGGAACCAAAATAAAATTGAGACTGATTTGAAGCTATAAACCCTAGCCGAACTAGGGTTTCCAATATTTTCAATTTTCTTGATAGAAGCTTTTAAGCCTTGGCTGCCATGTAATTTTTCATGGTTTCCTTAGTCCATTTTTCCTAGTTGCTTTAGTCATTTTGAAATACCACATCAACAACCTTTGGTCTTTTTTTCCACAATCAGTAATATACTTTCACGTGTACATAGTCAAATACAAACCTTCAGTGTTTTTCAGACAATAAATCTTGCTTCTCAACTTTCCATGGTAGGACTGTCAACTGAATCTTCAAAAGATTCCTTAATCATACATTATCCTTCCTACTTTATATGTAGAAACATATTCTTCAATCATATCTTACTTTCCTTCTTTCAACAGCACCTCAAAATGCATTCTCCAATTTCCTTCTCCCACTCATGGCCTTCATTAAACTTACGACTGTTAGTCTTGGTGTAGTGCATGACACATGAAGCAGAGAATCATATCTATCACTCCTTGTTAAATAGAGAGGATATAATCATTCATATACAATCAATATTCTCAACCATCCTCTTATCCTAGGGATATTCCTCCCATTCAATCTCCCTCTTGACCTAGGGAGGTATCATCCAAACTCCTTCTTAACCTAGGGAGTTTTACTTCTTCTTTTCATCATCGAAGAATCTTTCATGACTTTCAACCATTTCATGAGAGTTATCATCAACCTCATCGTGATTATCACATCAACAAGCACCTTCACCAAGTTGAAAATTGTGTACCTGCACAACTTCAATAACAAGTACTACCAAATCTATAGAAGCATGATGTTATCCATATCAGAATCATGGAATCATTTCATATATATACATATCAAATACCCAAACTCAATTACAAACAAAAGACATATACTCTTCAACATCTTGCTAGGGACTTTATTATAACGACAGTCATTCCATCTAGGGTTTCAACATGTCTTCCAAAGGTATGACATATCTTACTACAACATATAGAAAACCCTAGAAACAATTCACACAAATATAGATCTACAAAACATCTAACAATCTTTCAAACTACATATGTTAGACTTCACACTAGGGATTCATACAAATCCTAGATTTCATACAACATAATCAATCAAATTTAATCACAGCTTAGTCATTTTCCTTACCAACCTCCACTAGGGTTAGTTCTAAACTCCAATATTTTCAATCAATCATCAACCAGTCACTAACATGACCATCTATCACTAGGGTTAGTTGTAAACCCTAGATTTCTGGTCAATCATCAATTTCAACCGAAAATTCAAATTTCAATAATATTTCACAAATCTTAAATTATCATATAGTCATTATATATCAGAGATTTCTACTTCAAGTAAGATTTAACTCCAAAATCCTATAATTCCATTTTCACAATTTCAACCATCATTAAATACATGGATCTCAGCTTGTTACATTACACATATTAGACAATGTCACTACTAGGATTTAACTACAACCTATATTTTCATTTTCCATTGATCATTTAAATAGATTTTAAATTGTTATATCATAGGTACTAGACATTTTAACTTCACTAGGGATTGGCTACAAAACCCTAGACTTGCAAATATCATCATCCTAGAATCTCAGACAAGGATTTCCATTGAATCCTAATACTTGTGACCATCAATGGCTAGGTCAACACACATATCTAGGAGATCATAATCATTCATAATCATATCATATATCCAACAACATTAATACATATTGTCCTAGACCAACCTAGGATTTTAACCAAAAGGACATATATATATATGCCTAGATTTCATCATCATGCAAATACATTTCATATCATGTGATAATCAAATCCAACTTCACAATGATCAATAAGATTTAGACACAAAACCATATTGATTGCACTAGGGTTTGATCAGTCAAACACACACTTACCATAGAAATCATTTCTAAGTCAATTTAAGGGTCTTTCTCACAAATTCTACCAAACCCTAATGAGCTAGGGTTCCAATGTAGAAACATAACAAACTCTATATTACCGAAACTTCAAAGGTTCTAGGATTTTAGACCTTATCACTCAACCCTAACAAGTTAGGATTTCCCGATCATACCAAAATCCCAAACATGACATCATCAATAAAACTTCAACCATCATTTCACAACATACCTAAGCAATTTAGGGTTTTAGACATTCACAGTAGCATACCCTTCGGTTAGGGTTTGTCAGAATCTCTAGGGTTCTACATAGTCAATCAAGAATATGAGTGGGGTGGGTAGATTTATCAAGAGATGAATCACCCAAAAAAGAATCACTAAGATTCAATGCAATTAGTCATAGCAAAGTTAAAAATAGATCATCAAATGAATAATCCTTCCAACCATTGTATTTAAAGCATACTGTTGACACCTAATCTTCATGATTGGGTGAGTTTATGTAAATAATTAAATTAGGAATGTGAACAATCATCAAGAGATGAACTAAACAGTCACACCCTATTGTATATAACAAAGACATACCTGATGGAATAAGACGAATCAATTTTTCTGCCTAATGGAGTTATTGCCTGGCCTGACATGGTATCAGAGCCAGCTCCTTTTTTTTCTCTCATGCTCTTTGTAACTCCTCTGTCTGTCTGCCATGTTCCTTTTATAAAACCTGCGCCCTCTCTTCTAGAGTGTTGTCCTATCCAGCGCTGCCCATACTGTCCTGAAAGAAGCGTTGTATGTTAAAAAAAAAAAATGTGAATGTTTTGACATTATAATTGAATGTTGGTTCTGACTTGCTTCAGTCGCACCATTCCATTGAACGTTGCTCTGATATGTCGCACCATTCCATTGAATGCTGCTCTAATATGGTATTGATATCATATGTCTAAACGATGAACATTTCATAGGTTTGAACGCTGGACGTTTCTGGTTAAAATAGCTGCCAGGACACGAACCCCGGTCTCCATACCTCAACGTTGTCCCACCTCTTGTAATTCACATTACCTCTGTTGAATGTTGCAATATGGAGCCTCAGCCTCTCGGCCCTCTCCTAACTACGCATTGCCTCCCGTTGAATACTACACTACGTTTTTAATAAATCCGCTCCCACAAATACTTGTGTATGCTTCACGCTACCATACTTCATATGTTGATTATTGTTGTAATACCTTAATATTTTTGTTTCTAGTCTACCTGCTCGCTGCTACTCAGCCACTAGCGTTCACGGATTCTCCTTGGAACTTGCCAGCCCGAATGAATATTGCCCAGTTCACTTCGATGGCTTCATAGTTCACGTTGTTGGCTTGATGTGTGAAAGGATTGGGCATTGTTTTGATGTGTATTCTGATGTGAAAGGATTGGGCATTGTTTTGATGTGTTGCTGATGCGTGAAGCATGACATGGTATGCTGCTGCTGATGCGTGGTTTTGATGTGCTCCTGATGAGTGAATGTTTGAGACAACTGATACGCATGGTTATGTTATTGTCTTTTTGATACCTCTGCGTGGATATGTGCTGTTGATGCGTGAAGACTGACATGGTATGCTGCTGATGCGTGGAGAATCCAGAGACCGATGAATGTTTGAAGTGGGAGAAGCCACTTCCCTTGAATGGTGTTGATACCTCTACGTTAGATATGTCTTGAAAGGCAGCCATATGTATTGTTTAAACATTGTATTATTTGGTACATTGCACGAGTGATATCATCTCCACCATATAGGAATTGGTAATACCTTTGTCCTATATATATAAGAGTGCAATATTTTTACAATTTTTACACCAGAGTTGCACTTTTTCATCCACGAAAAGTACAATTTTATACATTAACAGCAGAAGTATTTTTTTTGTGGAAAGGAGTGTGTGTCAGAGAAGGGGATAATTACCCAGTACAGCCTACCTTGGACAAAGAGCTCGTCATTTGGGAAAACAAGAACAACAAAGCTTATGCATTAATTGCAGCATCTGTAAATGAAGAGGTGAGTCGCCATATTTCGTCATATTCAACTGCCTTTGAAGCTTTACAAAAGATCAAAGAACTCTATGACTCACATTCTGCACTTGAAGTCGTTCAACTCATGATTAAACTATTCACTCTTGAACTACAAAATAATGATCCTCTTGCTCTTGCATCTGAAGTAAAGTCCATAATGCATGATATAAAATCTACTAAGGTTGAATTGGATATTCCTCTTATTGTTTTTCTCAAGGTACTTTATCCTACTTACTCCAATTATCTTGAGTCATTGCAAGCAAATGGAAATCTCAAAGATATAACCTTTGACTCTCTTGTGAAAAAGTTTGTTGAAAGAGAGAAAGCTTTTGGAAAGAAGA
>APFE030066687.1:67757-79793 GCA_000404065.3 Pinus taeda
GGAGATCTAAAAGAGAATGTTTTTATGTCCCAGCCTGAAAGATTTGCTGTGAAAGGACATGAACATAAAGTATGCAAACTTGTGAAGTCCTTGTATGGCCTCAAACAAGCACCACGAGCCTGGTATGAAAAACTAACTGAGCATCTTCTGAAACTCAACTTCAATCATTTTGATCTTGATGATGCAACTTATTTGTCAAGAAAGTTGGCAAAACAGTTGTATATCTTGTGGTATATGTAGATGATATTTTAATGACAGGGAACAATGAAAGCTATATTGCATCCATAAAGAAGGAATTGGGGAAAAGTTTTGAAATCACTGATTTGGGCTATGTTCATTACTATCTTGGTATTGAAGTAACCCAACATCCAAAGTCCATATTTCTTTCTCAAAAGAAATACATTGGAGATTTTTTAATAGGTTTGGCATGAGAGAGTGCAATCCTCTTACTGCTCCAATGGAACAAAACTTAAAGCTCACATCTATTAAAGGAAAGGAATTTGAGGATGCAACAAAGTATAGACAGCTTGTAGCAAGTCTCAACTACCTATCTACTACCAAACCAGACATTTCATTTGTTGTTGGAATCCTCTCCAGGTTTATACAAAAGCCTTGTGAGGGACATTGGTCTACTGCAAAAAGAGTTCTAAAGTACTTGAAGGGAACTCAAGACTTTGGAATCAAGTACACACTGGTGGATGACTTCAGCTTGATCGGATACTCTGATTCAGACCTCGATGGAGACAAACAAACTGTGGTATCTACTTCAGGATATTCTATGAGTCTTGGATCAGGAGCTGTCTCCTGGAGATCACGCAAAAATCAGATCCAGCAGATTCCACAACAGAAGCAGAATACGTGGCAGCGGCTGAAGCAACAAAAGAAATTGTGTGGCTCAAGAAAATTCTTGAAGATTTGCAGGTAAAACAAGTACAATCAACTCCACTCATGATTGACAACACCTTTGCAATAAACTTGGCCAAGAACCCAAAGTTCCATGATCGAAAAAAGCACATCAATACTAAATATCATCTGATCTGACATCATGTTGAGGCCAAAACAATCGATCTCTGTCATTGTTTCACAAATGAGCAAATTGCAGACATCTTCACCAAAGGGCTTGGAAGAGAAAAGCTTGAAAGATTCAGAACGATGCTTGGATTCACCAACATCCCTTCAGATTAAGGGGGGGAATGTTGACACCTAATCTTCATGATTGGGTGAATTTATGTAAATAATTAAATTAGGAATGTGAACAGTCATCAGGAGATGAACTGAACAGGCACACCCTATTGTATATAACAAAGACATACCTGATGGAATAAGACGAATCAGTTTTTCTGCCTAATGGATTTACTGCCTGGCCTGACACATACCTTTGATTCTTGACTAACCTTGTCTTGAGAGATCATCCTTCTTGCAAGTGGTTTTCCTAATCAAGACAATAGAGGGAGAAAGGTGATTAGTATTAAATATAATCAAAACTAGATGAGTACATGAACCCAAAACTGAAAATACATGAAATAATTATCTTCACAAAGAAGGTTGCCACAATATCTTCTTTATTCATCCCAATATTCTTAATAGCAAACAACGTTGACAAGGCTTCATACATCTCCTGAGCATGATCGATGTTAGCTACAAATGATATAAGATTGTATTTTATTCCTTCTACCATTAGAGTCATAGCCACATATTCTAAATCCCTGAATTTCTATTTGTCAGCATCACTAGATTCTTCTGTAGGCTTCTTTACATTTCCTTTTACCAAATCCAACACCTTGTTCTTCTTGAGGATTAGGTCAATCCTCTTCTTCCAGGATCTGAAGTTAGATGCTCTTTCAAGTTTGTTCTCACCCTTAATGTAGTTAGACATATTCCTTGAATATAATAGACTCCTTCCCTGAGATAGTACCTATGAATGGATCAAGTGCTTGAGACTCCCTTTTCTTCCTTTTTCACCAAAGTTCTGATACCATGTTAGAAAATTAGAAAGGCAGTAAAGATCTTCTTGATATTGATAATTACTTGTGATGTTTGTTATTATTACAGTTCTTTATATCTTATTTCTTTAGTTCATCAAGAAATTACCAAGAGCAACAACACATAAAACAATAGACACTAGATTTAGGCACATGTCAGCACAAAACCCACCTTGAGGGGAAAACCCAGTCAAGATAATTCTTCCTTTCAATAGTATTCTTTGAGACTCTTCACCTTATACCAAGACCAAATCTTCACTCCACACCAAGTCATCCTCCCAGAATATCAACCTCTTCCCAGCAACTTCAACTATGTAGCAACTTACGGCAACTGGCAGCTTCTGGCAACAGTGAAACTTGGAAGACTTAGATCTCCTTAGACTTCCCCAAACTCGCATTCACTTCAGATTCCTGACAACAAACTTCGCACCTTTGCCCAGCTATAAGATAACTTCGCACTTCTGCCCAGCAACAAGAGATTTCTGCACTTCTTCCCAGCTACAAGAGAATTCGAGCTTGTTGAGAGAATGACGCTCCAAATTAATTTGATGTGCTTCCTATAAAAGGCTTCTTGTGGGGTAGAATAAGATCCTTAGTCTGACTTTATCTTCTTCTAGGCTAACATGGTGTGGAGGTTACATAATTCATATTTGACTCAACACTTAATATTTTTACATGATTCAAAGGCCCAAGAAGGGTCTCTTTAAATGTACAATAACTATGTAGACTCAGAATAAATCCTAGAAGTCCTCAATGGGGACTTTTACCTAAAACATGGTGACCCAAGCATGAAACCCATGCTTTAGTAAGTCACAATAATAATAATAATAATAACAATTCTTTTATTTATTCTTTTGACAAGTACATTATTGAAGGCTAAATATAGTTACATTTTCCAACACTCCCTCTTAACTAGGGAGGTATTCATAATGTAAAAATACAGTGGAAGATCTAAAAATATATGAACCATGAAGAACTTTAGGCACTACAATGCCATGGACTAGATTCATGACCAAGGAAATCTATCTAGGTGGAACTAATATGGACTCAAGCTTCCATCCCCTTTAGGTACCCTTAGGCTTACTTTCTAACCATCAACCCCAAAATCTAGGTGTGTATCCAAAATAGAGCTTAATAACCAACACCATATTTCCAACTTCGGGACTCATACATCAACAAAAAGTGTCAACCAAATGTCCTCCCAGGTGGCACTTCACTTGCAAAGCCTCAACACCCCTTGATCCAATATATCAAGAATGACCAATCTCTCTGAATCAAACTGATTGGTAACCATCATGCTATCAAATCCTTCGATACATTCACTTTTACAAACACAACCCCAATCAATAATATACTTTAACATGTACATAATCAAATACAAACCTCTGGGGTTCTTCAAACAACACATGTTTCTTCTCAAATTTCCATAGTAGGATTATCAACTGAATCTTTAGAAGATTCCTTAATCATACATTATCCTTCCTACTTTATATGCAGCGACATATTCTTCAATCAGATCCTACTTTCCTTCTTTCAGCAGCACCTAAAAAATCCTTCTCCAATTTCCTTCTCCTACTCATGGCCTTCACTAAAACTTACGATTGTTAGTCCTGGTCTAGTGCATGAAACATGAAGCAGAGAATCATATATGTCACTCCCTCTTAAACACAGAGGATATAATCATTCCTATATAAGGAATATTCTCAAAAATCCTCTTATTCTAGGGAGATTCCTTCCCTTCAAGCTCCCTCTTAACCTAGGGAGATATCACCTAGACTCCTTGACTTAGGGACTTCTGCTTACTATTTTCGTCATCGAAGAATCTTTTGTGGCTTTCAATCATTTCATCAGAGTTATCATAAACCTCATCATTCTTATCACATCAACAAGAATCTTCACTAAGTTGAATATTGTGTACCTACACAACTTCAATAGCGAGTACAACCAAATCTATAGAAGCATGATGTTAGCCATATCAAAATCATGGAAGCATTTCATATATATACATATCAGATGCCCAAACTCAATTACAAACAAGAGACATATACTCCTCAACATCTTACTAGGGACTTTTTTATAACAACATTCATTCCATCTAGGGTTTCAATGTGTCTTCCAAAGGTATGACATACCTTACTACAAAATATAGGAAACCTTTGAAACAATTCACACAAATATAGATGTACAAAACATCTAACAATCTTTCAAACTACATATGTTAGACTTCACACTAGGGATTCATACAAATCCTAGATTTCATACAACAAAATGAAGCAAACTCAACCACATCTTAGTCATTAAACTGACCAACTTCCACTAGGGTTAGTTACAAACCCCTAGATTTTCAATCAACCATCAATTAGTCACTAACATGACCAGCTATCACTAACGTTAGTTGCAAACCCTAGATTTCTTATCAATCATCAATCTCAACCAAAAATTCAAATTTTAACAATCGTTCACAAATCTCAAATTATCATATAGTCATCATATATCAGATATTTCTACTTCGACTAAGGTTTAACTCCAAAATCCTAGAATTCCATTTTCACGATTTCAACAATCTTTAACTACATGGATCTCAGCTTGTTACATTACACACATTATACAATGTCACTGCTAGGATTTAACTACAAAAACTAGATTTTCATTTTCCAATGATGATTTAAATAGATTTCAGATTGGTATATCATGCATACTAGACATTTTAACTTCATTAGGGTTTGGCTACAAAACCCTAGATTTCCAAATATCATCTGCCTAGAATCTCAGACAAGGATTTCCATTGAATCCTAAGACTTATGACCATCAATTACTAGGTCAACACACATATCTAGGAGATCATAATCATTCATAATCATATCATATGTCCAACAACATTAATACATATTGTCCTAGACCAACCTAGGATTTTAACCAAAAGGACATATCTATATATCCCTAGATTTTATCATCATGCAAATACATTTCATATCATGTGATAGTCAAATCCAACTTCACAATGATCAATAAGAGTTAGACACAAAACCATCTTGATTACACTAGGGTTTGATCAGACAAACACACACATACCAACGAAATCATTTCTAATTCAATATAAGGGTTTTGCTCACACATTCTACCAAACCCTAATGAGCTAGGGTTCCAATGTAGAAACATAGCAAACCCTATATGACCAAAAATTCAAAGGTTCCGGGATTTTAGAGCTTATCACTCAACCCTAACAAGTTAGGATTTCCTGATCATACCAAAATCCCAAACATGACATCATCAATAAAAATTGAACTAGCATTTCAAAACATCCCTATTTAGTTTATGGTTTCATACATTCACAGTAGCATACCCTTCAATTAGGGTTTTCCAAAACCTATCTAGGGTTCTACATAGTCAATCGAGAATATGAGTGGGGTGGGTAGATTTATCAAGAGATGAATCACCTAAGATTCAATATAGCTATTCATAACAAAGTTAGTAGTAGATCATCAAATGAATAATCCTTTCAATCATTGTATTTAAAGCATACCTTTGATTCTTGACTAACCTTGACTTGAGAAATCCTCCTTCTTACAGATGTTTTTCCTAATCAAGACAATAGAGGGAGAAAGGTGATTAGTATTCAATATAATCAAAATTGGATGAGTATATGAACCCAAAAATGAAAATACATGAAATACTTATCTTCACAAAGAAGGTTGCCACAGTATTTTCTTTAGTCATCATAATATTCTTAATAGTAAATAGCTTTGACAAGGCTTCACACATCTCCTAGGCATGATCGATGTTAGCTATGAATGGGAAAATATTGTCTTTTATTCCTTCTACCATTAGAATCATAGCCACTAATTCTAAATCCCTGAATTTCGCTTTGTCCGTATCATTGGGTTCTTCTGTAGGCTTCTTTACATTTCCTTTTACCAAATTTATCACCTTGTTCTTATCAAGGATTAGGTCAATCCTCTTCTTCCATGATCTAAAGTTAGATGCTCCTTCAAGTTTGTTCTCACCCTTGATTGAGTTAGACATCTTCCTTGAATATAATAGACTCATTCCCTAAGATAGTACCTATGAATAGATCAAGTGCTTGAGACTACCTTTTTCTTCCTTTTTCACCAAAGCTCTGATACCATATTAGAAAATCAAAAAAGCAATAATTTTTTTCTTAATATTGATAATTACTTGTGATGTTTATTATTATTATTTTTCTTTATATATTCATTCTTTAGTTCATCAATAAATTACCAAAAGAAGCAGCACATAAAACAATAGACACCAGATGTAGGCACATGCCACGGCAAAACCCCCCTCGAGGGGAAAACCCAGTCAAGATATTTCTTTCTTTCAATAATATTCTTTGAGTCTCTTCACCCTAGACCAAGACCAAACCTTCCCTCCACACCAAGTCAACCTCCCAGAATTTCGACCTCTTCCCAGCAACTTCGACTATGCAGCAACTTATGGCAACTAGCAACAGTGAAACTTGGAAGACTTCGGTCTCCCAATCTAGGACACGAAACAGAGAGAGAGAGACACCGAAATTTCGATTTTCTTTGTCTCCTTAGACTTCCCCAAACTTGCATTCACTTTGGATTCCTAACAACAGACTTCGCACCTTTTCCCAGCTACAAGAGAACTTTGCACTTCTATCCAGTAACAAGATATTTTCACACTTCTTCCAAGCTAAAAGAGAATTCAAACTTCATGAGAGAATGATGCTTAAAATGAATTCAATGTGCTTCCTTTTATATGCTTCTTGTGGGGTCGAATAGGGTCCTTAGGCTGACTTGATTTTCTTTATTAATTCATAATAATAATAATTCTTTTCTTTATTCTTTTGACAAGTACATTACATACTGACTCAAGTACATTATTGAAGAATAAATATAGTTACCTTTTCCAACAAGGGCTTCAACTTAAAACTATCATATCTCTCAAACTGTGATAGCTCTCATGGCATTCCATATACCACTAGAATCAGCTCAACAAGGAGAATCATCTGACGATGGATATGGAAACAAATTTCTTGATCTTCAATCTCAAAATTCCAAATAAGTGATGGAATCCTAGGGTTTCCATGGATTCTTCCTTTGGAGCTTCCGATTGATGAATTTCGTGACAAATATAAAGAGAATACAATCACTAATATTGGCATCAATGAAAACACCATTCAACAATCTCCCATTTTGTCATTGATGGCAACACATACTACTACGAGTACTGCTCCCCTTGACTTCATGCTTCTAATCTTTTTGACCTGTTTTCTCTCCCACTTTGACATCAATGGGAAAGGGTGACTCCCCCTGACAAAACGCATGTTTTTTCCTATAATATACTATTGCTCCACTTGATGAAATTCCTTCCTATGTCTTCCTGCAAGATGCTTGTTTTCTTCTTTTTTCTATTTCTATGTCCCCCTAACATGATATGCTTCATATGGGTTTCCACAACTAATTCTACATGTTAATATAGATTAATGACATGGTTCCTTTTGTGATTTTGTCCTTAACTTTGCTTGACAAAACAAATCAATTGAAACTTCCCATAATGTTGAATGTTGTTCTAAAGACTTATTCATATCTTCCAACTTTTAACCTATTAAAAAGATAGATCTTCAAAAGTACAATTATCGTTACATATAATCCCCCTTCTCAATGTCAATAATATAGGGAGTCATAAAAATGGATTCTTCAAAATAGTGTATGAACTAGCTCTCAAGTCGGATCATTCTAAAACTTAACATCTTCTAATGTACATGTCGATTCTTCATGACCTTTCACTTTTACAAAACCTGAAAGCATGACTACAGAGACATTTTTGTTAACTTGATCTTCTTCCTTTTGCTTTCTTCTCCAAACCTTATTGTACCTAATGTTAGGGCTAGAAGGTTCCACCTTGAACCTACAATCACAATATATATGTCCATAGTTGTGCCATTTGTAACATTCAATGTTGGGTCTGAATGACTGAGCTAATGGCATATATTTTTTGTTGACAAAGTTTGTTTGAAATTCGTCTTGTGATCCTACAAAATTTCCTCTAAGGTTTTGATAGTTTCTTTGATAATCACTCTTGTCATACATTTTTGCAATCCCTAGCCATATGCCCATAGTAATTAGAAAACGAAAAATAATAACCATTAAATAAACAAGGGTACATGTATGGGTTGTCTTGTCTTAATGATATTTTGTAGACATTCTTTCTTGGAGGTGGTACATCCCTTTGTTGATCCTTGTCCTTGAATCCATCAACATTTCTTTCCAAAGCCAAAACATTTGTAACCATCTTATGTCCTTGATTTGGCCTCAGATAAATCATGCTATCAATCTTCTCATCAATCTTTCTCTATGGGAACTTTGAGCTTTTGCCTTCGTCACATGGACCTTTACCTACTTTTTTTTCCTTCATCTTCAACTAGATTATTTCTTGATATTTCCTTTCAATATCCTACAAATGTTCCTTTAGTTATTTCTTGATTTTGTTGATTTCAATAAGGGATACGTCAAGTTCCTTTTTTTTTACTAACTTTGCCTCATGCTTCTAAACAGATTCTCCCAATTTCATTTCTACTTCTTGAACTTGACCTCTTAGAAGCTAAACTTCTTCTTCGAGTGCCTTATTTAACTTTCTTGCTTTGTTGGTGTTATATAAGGCATTGAGAAATTTTTATTCGATGTCAACTGCTCCTTTTCTTCTTCTTCATTGTCAAATTCTTTGACTTGATAACAGTCTTCATCATCATCTTGACCTACATGCTTCTCTAAGTAGAGATCATGAAGCTTCTTCCAAACAATTTTGGCTAATGAGCGTTGATCAACTTTTGATTTATGGTGTTTGGAAGAGTGCTAAGAATGACATTCATGGCTTTCGTATTGTACCTTCTAGATTCGTCAGTAGATGTGTCTCTAGCAACAATAGAATGACATACATCATATCCATGAGCTTTGTTATGTCCCTATAATGCTAGTGTTTCCCCATTATTTTTATTGTTAGTGTAGCCCCCTATTGGTATTGTTGTGCCCATGTATCCCCCATGTGGTTGTTGTTGTGCCCCATAGAATTCCATTATTGTTATTGTTGTGCCTTTACATTATTATTATTATGTAGGCTTTGATTATATTGTGACCCCTTAGACTCCTATATACACCAAGGAGGTCTATATCATTTGAATCATCCAAGAATTGTTCATTTATGTAATGTAAAGGAGGTTTCTCCCTTGAATAGGATAATTTATCTATCTTTTCTTTCGTTTTGTGAGTTGGATGCATAACATTTGTTATCAGAGCTTTGGATTCTAGCATTTCGCTTCTTCAAATAGGCCATCTTGGATTTTTTGATATAACTTTTTTCTACAAGGCTTCAGAAGTTGAAATTGCAACTGCATGGAGCCGAAATATTGGTGAACTTCTTGTACAAATTTCATATCTTCGTTCGCTATATTTTAGGAGATATGATTCGAGGAAGTTAGGGTTTTGCAGGCTCCATAATTCAATCTCAAGCATGCGACCTAGGGAAAATTGTCATACATTTTTCTCCAAGAATCAGATTTGAATTTCATAAAAAGTGGATGAAAGTGCATGGGCTGTAGTTTTCTCTGTAGGTTTTAACCCCGTACAGAAATTACCTGCATACGAATTCTAAAACACAAAAAATAAACAATGCGAGAGCATAACACATAAAACACATATACACAAAGATTTTCCCTTGGATCCCAAAACCGGGACTAACAGCTTGATTTTTCATTATGTTTCTTTCAATGTTACAATACATATTTATACATGCCGAAGCATCCAATACCATGAACCAAAAACTATCGCGTCCAAAACCATGTGCGAAAATCATGCACAAACCATAGATAGGTCCGCCCAACCTAACATAGGGTTGAAAACCAAAATTTTTCGGTGCGCTACCTCGAACCCCATAAAGTGGGGTTACCCACACCCCTCAAGCCCCCCTGTGACTTCCCCCACTATGCAATCGATGCAACAAAGAAGGGGCTCCACCCCCCTTCTAACCCCCCGGTTAACTATGTGGGCTAGTCTTGGAAAGAATATAACACAACCCAACATTCTCCCACTTGTTGTTTTCTTTCCACAAGGGGACACAAGAGAGATTAGTCATTTATCCAGCCCTGCAATGCCCATTGTTTCTCTACACCAACAGAAATTCCCAGAGCTCACAGATTTTTTCAATGCATCTGCAGTATTCTTCAAAGTGCCCACCTTTACCAGCAACACCATTTTGTCTTCTATCATATCCCTCACAAAGTGATACTGAACATCAATTTGCTTTGCCTTTGAATGGTAAGCAGGGTTCTTTGCCAAGAAAATTGCACTTTGGCTGTCATAGTATATCCTTATAGCACCCTGTACTAACCCCATACTTGAACACAATCTCTGCAACCAAACTAATCCCTTGCTTGCATTAGTGACTGCCATGTATTATGCCTCTATAGTTAATAGTGCCACTACAAATTGTTTCTTACTCATCCAACTGACTGCACCTCCAAATAGGTTAAACACATACCCACCTATATATCTTCTTTGATCCAGATCTCCAGCCCAGTCCACGTCAACAAAGCCACGGATATCCAAAACTCTGTCCAATCCTGGTCTTCCTTAGTAGCACAAACAATAATCACTAGTGCCATGCAAATACCTGATAACCCGCTTCATTGTTGTCCAATGCTCCTTCCGTGGTTTTGACATAAACTTTCTCAATACTCCCACTGCATGTGCAATGTCTGGTCTATTACAAACCATTGCACACATCAGGCTACCGACTACACTTTCATATGGAACATGGGACATATCCTCTTCCTCTTCTTGTGTCTTGGGACACTATTTAGCAGATAACTTTACACCTACATGAATAGGGACCTTTACTGGTTTACTATCCTGCATATTAAACCTCTACAATATTGTCTCCACATACTTCCTCTAGTTTAACCAAAGCTTCCTCTTTTCACAATCTCTTTTAATTTCCATGCCCAAAATATAGTTTGCAGAACCAAGATCTTTCATGTCGAATTTGTAGGATAATTGGGTCTTCAAATCCTGGATAATTTCTTTATCATTTCCAACCAGCAACATATCATCCACAAACAAGACCAGATAAATAACACAATCACCAATTAATTTAAAATACACACAGTGATCTGCTTTGCTTCTAGGGTAAGCCAAGTCCCTGTATGAATGTATCAAATTTCTAATACCACATCCTTGGTGACTGTTTTAACCCATACAGAGACTTCTTTAACTTGCATACCAATTATTTCTTACCCTTCACTATAAAGCCTTCAAGTTGCTTCATGTAGATATCCTCTTCTAGATCCCCATGAAGAAATGATGTCTTCACATCCTTCTGTTCTACCTCAAAATCAAAAGCAGCAGCAAAAGCCAAAAGTGATCCAATAGAAGCTACCTTGGCAACAGGAGAAAAAATGTCACCCAAATCAATTCCCAACACCTGGGAATAACCTTTTGCTACCAACCAAGTTTTTTATTTCTCCACCTTTCCTTCTACATTTGTCTTCTTCTTGAACACCCATTTTCTGCCAATGGATTTCCTTCCAGCCGGCAACTCCACCAGATCCCAAACCTCATTTTTGTGCAAAGATGCCATTTCATCAACCATGGCCTCTTTCCAGAGTTTTCCATCCTCAGAATCTACTACTTTCTTCACAATTTTGGGATCGTCATCAATAATAGATAAAGCAAAATTTGAATAGAAAGCAGATGGACTATACCTTTCTAGCTGCCTTCTTTCTTGAACTGATCTTCTCACACCCAGAGTTTGTAGCTCTTCATCTTCTGATTCCTCCTTTGTTGTAGAGTCTGATTCTTTCTCATTTAGCTCAAACTCTATCTTCTCAGGTTCCTTTGGTTGGACTTCATGTTTAATAACATCTTTCACCTCTTTGAACACCACATCTCGATTGTACACAACCTTCCTTGTCACTGGGTTCCAAAGCTTATAACCCTTTAAACCATCCTTATACCCAATAAAGATGCACTTTTTAGATTTAATATCCAACTTGGTTCTTTTCTCCTTTGGAACA
>APFE030066692.1:11825-44896 GCA_000404065.3 Pinus taeda
ACACTTCGCGCTCTGCACCTACAATTCACAGAGTTCTACACCATCTTTGACCAAATCTTGGGCTTTGAGCCCCAAATCCCTGTTGTGGGGGGATTCCATGCCCAACAGTCCGTGAGATCCCAGTATTCAAATTTTAGTATGGGAACTCGCCCCAAGTGCACTCCTTCAAAAATAATGTTGTAAGGGAGCAGCGGAGTTTGTAGAGAGATTTTTCTCTCATCTATGTCTTTAGGCACCTTTTCTTTACCCTTCCATAAAGGAACATATGCGGGAAACCTAATAAGAGGGTCTGTACCCCAGGTGTCAACCTCCATTTCTACATCCTTCTCCTCCTCTACCATGATTTCCTCAAATTCTTCCTCCTCATTGGCCTCAAAATTAATAGCCTTCCCCTTTTCTTCCATGGTAAGATTAGTCCTTAACTGATTTCTATGGGATACATGCACTGGTACCATAGCCTACTTGTCTTTCTTAGGTCTCGGCGTGCACAGCAATTTAGGGATTTTTGCGACTATCCCAACACTTTTTGGGACTTCTACTTCCGTAATGGCCTATGCAGCTTCCTCAGTGGTCATCACTCCAGTATCAAAGGCTTCCTCAAGTGCTACCATAGTTCTATTCCACAATTCTCTTAACAGATCGGGTAAATGCTCAAATAATGAATTCGCCTTCAGAAGGTTGAATAGATCTGGGTTCATAAATGTCTATAAGTGCAACAACTCAGTCCTCAATTTTCCAAGTGTTGTTTACTGGATAGCCATTTGTAATTTATAGCGCCTTTTGAATTTGAATTCAACTGTTCCCTCCACATTCAGTCCATTAATGCTCAATTTGTGACATATTTTCAAGAATCTAGCCCATAAAGTTTGCCTTAAATGCTTGTCGCCCACTCCATTTTTTCTCAAACCAAGCATCACATCATGAATAGAAACTGCAATGGTTACTTTCCAGCTGACCCGCGTGACAACGCAGCTACCCTCGCGTTGTCGCAGACCCTGTGACACTTCGCTACTGCGCGCAAACCTGACATCGCGTAGCTCTTAGGCAGAGTAGTTTATAGTCCCACACCTCCTTTCAGCTGCCTGGAGCACTGAGACTGTGCTTCTGTCAGCTAGTCAGATGGTTAGGCCACCTATGTACGCCTTCAAATGACCGCCATTAACTTTTCCTGTGAATAGTTCTCCATTTAACTTTACCAACTATACCGTGCCACCATTCGTGATCTCCTTAATAACATACGGTCCCAACCAATGCATTCTGAGCTTCCCTGGGAATTTATCAAACTTACTATCATACAACAACACCAAATAATTTTCCTTGAAGGTGCACAACTTAATATGTTAATTGTGCCAAGCCTTTTCACGGTGCTTTTGGACCTGTTGGTGAAATCCAGCCAAAAATCGTTCCTCCTCGAGCTCCTCCAACGACATGAGCTTCTCCTTGAGGGCTCCACAGTCTGTCATACCTATGAGCACTGTTATGCATAGACTAGGCATGATGTATTCCATTCGCATTAGCACTACCACTCCATAGACAAGCCTAAAAGGTGTATGTCCTGTCAGTTTCTTGCATGTCATCCTATAAGCCCATAATACTGCAGGTACGCATAGGTCCCAATCACTTCGCTGCACATTTCTTACCTTGTTCAGCGCATTGCACACCTTGTTAAATGCTTCCACATGGATAACCTTCTGCACAATTTTTCTTCCTACATAATTTTTCCCCAACATTGAGAGACATTTGCACATTTCCCCCCCAACACATGCTTATTGACTATATAGTTCAGCACGAAGTTCATGTGTATCTGCGTAGGCTGTTTTCCACATGCCTGCACCCACCGGACCGGATGCGTGCGTGGATCATCCTTCCCATTGTACTTATCTGTCAATCGCACTGTATGTGCATCATTCCCCTACACTCGCGCCAATCATCAAAGCTCCCTTTGTGCATACCCCACCACCTCACGAGCGTAGCGTGCAGTACCCAATCCAAGGCTTGGAAGCATTGCTTTTCTAGCACCTCCCTTTAAAGTTTATTCAAGAAGGTATCTACCTCACTTAGACCATCATAAGTAGGCAGGTCTCTTACTTTTGTCGATATGCAGTGCAACGACCTTGTCATCATATAAAAATTCAGTGTAGTTACCTCATGTAACCGATTCTGCCATCACTCTGTCTCCTCATCTGAATCCAAAGTACAAGAGCTTTCACATTCCCATGCAATTCGCCCATCTGCGGTGGGATGCACCCAGTCCCGATTTCATGTTTTTATCTTATAGATACAGTCCAAATCATCATCACTTTCATATTCGTGCATCGGCTCTGTGTAGCGTGATCCTTCAGCAAGGTCTAGGGGTATAATTACATGTAGTGACTTCTTTTCAAAAATATTTTTTCTCTTTTTTAGATTAATCACTCCATTCATGTTAGTGGCCCAATCAATTCCTAAGAGCACAGGGTAGGAATTGTTGTCATCAACAATCTCTATCACTTCAAAGTCTTCCAGCATGCTCGCTCCCTCAATATCTGCGATTATTCCCTGCAATCGCCCCATGGGTATTATTTTTTGCTGGTTCGCCATTCTTAGCTGAATTGGAGAGCACTACAACGCAGGTCACCCCATTCGCTCCCTTTTCTGTTTTGGAAGAACATTTGCATCTGATCCTAAATCCAGGATGAATTGATACATCTCATATTCTCCGATCTGCATGGTTAGTCTCATTTCTCTTCCTTTTCTTGTCTTATGTTTTCCGATCTTCCTGACTACGTGTGGTTCTCCTGTCACGGTCCCAGTGCATCTGTTAATAAGTTCTTGTAACCCTTTCACCACCTTACTATCGCGCAATAGCTCCATACATGTTTCTAAGAACATTGTGAGCATAGATGGGTCCATCTCCGGCTCCGGTTTATCTTTTCTTCCGGAAGTGGAGGCATCAACGAAGGTCTTCTTGGCTTCCATGAAGGTTTCCCGAGTGCGCTCCAAATCAAACTCTACTTCCTTCGTCGGAGCTTTGTGAACCCAAATACTATCTTCTGGTTGTTTTCCTTTGTCATCTCTTGTCGCAATTTCACTTCGAAGCACAATGTTTACATTCAGATCTTCCTCGCACAGCTCAGACCTCATCATATGTAGGTTCTGAGTCGGGGGAGGCAATAGTGCTCCTTTTTTGTGTATCCTAGCTATCAGGGTAGGACAATATTCTATTTCATGATCAAACAAGTTGTAATACAAACACGATGGGCGTGTTGGATTTGTGCAATCATGGGCATAATGTCCTGGCCCTCTGCAATTGTAGCATATCAACTGTCTGCGACCTCTTCTAGGTCCTCCTCCGCCTCGGCCTCGTTTGCACCCCTAAAATCCTGTTTACGCCATCCCTGCATTTTGATCAAGGGGTCACATTTCATCCTGAACTTTGTAGGTGGGACTTTTGTCCATCATTAACTCATATCTTCTATAAGTGCGCTCATCATGTCCCACTGACCTACAAAAGTTACAGAACAATCGTTGTGATTTTTTCATACACTTCTGTAACAACTGGCAATTGTTTGTGGCATGTTTCCTGCTATTTGACAAATCGTGCACCACAAATCAGGTGCCGCACTAGGTCATGCTTACGCTTTTAGTCTTAAGGGCATTGGTCCTCCTCCTGCAAGGTAATTTGTGAAAACTGGGTAGGGTCCTTATCATCACCCAGACCCTTGCATTTTATGCACCACACCTCTTCACGCACTTCTGGTCGAATTGTCCTATCCTGTTTCAGACTTTGCATCTCAAGGCATAAATTCTTTAGCTGTGCATGGATCTACTGAACTCCTAAGTTAAGATCCTATATCAGGGTCTCATGTAGCCTCATATAAATCTCTAAGGCCTCCACATGAGTTGTTATCTTCTGTTGTGATAGCGCACTTCTTAAATGTGGCATTAGCGAAGCTACGAACCACTCATGATGTTGTCCATCCGTCAAATTCATATTAGCTTCACGAATTGTACATTTCAGCCTCTGATCCAGCTCCTAAGGAGTCTCGCCTGGTAGCATCATGATCACTTTGAATCCAATGACCGACTATGCTTCAGACTTCGGCTTGCTAAATTCTCTATTTAGCGCTGCTTGGATATCCATGATTCCTGCACTTGTATTATCATTGGAGTGCTTAATGTACTAGGTCAGCACGCAGTCCTACACGGTGCTAACTAGTGTCGATTTCTTTATATTGTCATCTATAACTCCTTGCGCTTCCCATATAGCCCTTACCACGAACCAAAATTGGTCCAAATCCTTATTTCCTAAACCCCTGAACACAGGCAACTTCATTGTGCTTGCCATATTGAATCGCGGTGGTGGTGGAGGTGGTACAAGTGAAGATGGAGGTGACGGTGGTGAAGCTGGTGGTGGTGTGGGTGGAGGTGGTATTTGCAGAATTATTTGCCTTATCAGATGTATCACACTTC
This sequence comes from Pinus taeda, assembly GCA_000404065.3. NCBI lineage: Eukaryota > Viridiplantae > Streptophyta > Pinopsida > Pinales > Pinaceae > Pinus > Pinus taeda. The sequence goes on from APFE030066692.1 coordinate 16,278, forward strand.
ATAGTGAGACCTTAGTGAGCTCTTCCTCATCCACTTGCAGAGATGAAATCAAGGGGCCATTTTTTGGTCCCTTACTTCCTTCATCCCTGTAAGATTTTCCACTTCGCGTAGCCCCGAACATCAAGGTAACTTCATAACCCTCTTTTCACACAATAGAATTTTAATCCAAGTATTCAAAGACCTTACATACTTACCTCGCGGTCCTTTGAGAAAGCACTGCTTTGCCTCGTTGTAGCTAATTGAGGTGTCAACCGCGAACTCAGTGATGAATCCTCCTATAATACGATCGATATAATGATCAATGGCATGCATGATCTTATCCTCCGATGCTTCCAACCTTCACACTAACTCTGGGTTTCACACAATAGGATCGTCAAGTTTCCACCTTCCTTGGCTATCTACTAGCTTCGTGATCCACTCATATAGCTCAGTAGGGAAGGATGCAAAGAAGATTTCGTGGATCTTTGTGTATAGCTAGCAGTACAACCACTCTTCTTTTGACAGTCACAGGTTCCTGTTCTCCTGTGCTACGAACTCATGAATTCTTCTGTCCAACCAGCCTTCAATTTCCTTCTTAGTTGGATTCCAATAATACGAAATCAGACATCTCTATGCAAATTTTGATCCCGACAACGGAACCATTTGTTGGCTTGATGGGGCCTCACCCAGGTTCGGATTTATTTAGCCAATTAAATCCCTACACTACTGGCCCTTTCGGCATCAACCCGCGGAGCGCGGACTAAAGTCTCACCCGAAGTAGTATGGGGGGATGATGGAACCAAGTTTCTGCACCCTTAAGATGTTTGTGGTGTCGTTTTAGTCCAACTATGCCTATCTTCGCATAGCTTACTTCGTGCACTATTCTAACCTTCAATACCCTTGCGATCTATTATAATCGCCTTTCACGCAGCCCTAACCAGGAGTTAAGATGCTTTCGCACTGCTATGGCAGCAAACTGCACTATTTCCCCAATCTACAACGCGAATCTTACTTATCTTCTTACATATGTTAGTCAACTTTGCGTAAACAGATATTATACCTTGTATTCACTTAATCAATACAATCATATATATTCGCGCATCATATAAACAATAGAAGTGAAATTTATACCCAATATATTCAATGCATAAACAGGAAATAAATACACAGAATAGATATGAAACTTCTCTTTATTAATACTTACAACTGTTATAGACTTGACTCGCCCTACACACTCAGCTGCAGGGGTCCGCGTGCTCAGCTGCGGACTACTAGGCCTCTACGCACTCAGCTGCAGAGCCCTCTCCTACTCTACGACCCAAAACTAAACTTTACACTTCATATATGACTCAACTCTTCATCCTTATCATTATTCTTATTAATTGATCTCTTAACTACTCAGAGCCTCACTCTATTTATACAATCCCATGGTCCATGGACCATGGGTAGATCTCTACAGCCGACATTACAAAATCGAGGGCGGACAACCCTATGACTCTTTTACAAACTACGCGCTCTACACCCATAAAATGCAGAGTCTTTACATCAGGGTTACAACTTTTGACCAAAATCTGGGCTCTAAGCCCCAAAACTTCCACTAGGGGATCACACGCCCAACATGGTTGTTGAATTTGTAAAATCTAATCAAATCGGTGATATATATGGTTTCCATCTCGTTGGTGGTGGTCCTATTCAAGTTACTGATAGTAGTTATCTGCAAACCATGCATGATATTATTCAATCTTCAAAATGCTACTTTACATTACTTGAAAGTTCCGTGAATTTTCAAGAAGTCGAGGCACTTCAACTTCCATTGATGGTTATATCAGGATCTCGTGAATCTGGTAAGATCCTTGAACTAAGTCAGATCTATTTTTTCTCACAAAATTTTTTTCTTTGCATGGTTTCACTAGATGTAAATTCCTTCTTGAAAAATGTTTAATATTTTGGATATAGTCTTTTGAACTTTCAAGATCTGATTTTTGATCGGATTCAAGATTCCATTCTAGTTGATTCATGCATGCAAGGCTCTTTTACTTAACTCAAGTTTGGAGCATGTATCTCTTGTAGAAGCATAGAACTACAAATTTGATCATTTCAAAGATTATCTTTGACCGAAGGAATCATCTTTATCATATGCATGTCAGAATAGTGAGTTCCTGGTTTTCTTTGTGAATGATATAACGCTAATATTTTTATTCCTCACACCCAAAATCCTCTTGGCTACTAATGAATGCATGAGTTATTTGGCGAATAAAATTCTTCACTCATTGCACCCTAACTAGTTTCATGTGTTGGTTATATTGGCATTCCTCTTCACTTCTTTCGACGATTACGATGCTAGTGTAGTGTATAACCAATTACAAGGAAATTGTTTTTTATATTTATCATGTGAGGAAGATGATTCATTTGCTCAAGTCATTCATAAAGATGTTCAAACTGATCTATCTTTTTTATCTACTAACTGAGAATCTCATGCCAAAAGTTGATCTTATCATAATATTAATTTTAATTGTTTTATCATTTTCCCACGAATATATCTGATGACAGTTGTTTCACATTGATTTTTTTTTTGGTTTGTCTCACTTTTCGTATACTCGTCGAGTATTTGAGGCACTTCAACCTTCAATGATGGTTATGCCAGGCCCGCACTATCTTGACAAGCCTTTTGAATATGATCAAATTCTTTTTCCCTTACAAAATTCTCATCTAGATCTCATACCTTTAATGGAAAATTAATCTTTTCAAGGAGCTCATGGTTTTTAAGAGGATTGTCTCGAATTTCACGATCCAATCATTGAATGGTTGGAGAAATCTTACCTGGCAAGCATTGTCATAAATAACAAGTTTTGATCTATTGGCATTATGAATTATGTGTTGTCCTTGATGGCAACCTACCTGATGAATGGAAACCTACTTGATGAGTTGTCTCTTGATGGAAACCTACTTGTTGAAGATATAAATAGGATGTGACAAAGTGTTTTACAGATGTGACAAAGTGTCTTGGCAAAGGCATAGTAGTTCGGAGGCAAAGGTTTGATAAAGTTGAAAGTTCAAGAAGTATACGTGGGTTCTGTTAAGAAAATCCATGTACACAAGTGAGTATGAAGAAGCAAAGGTGCATACAGTTCCTGCACCATGGTATTCTAAATACCAAGGGTCCTTACCATGGTATTTCCATGTGGTTTTGAGCCCAATAATGGATTTTTTGATCATGTCTAAGAAAACCATCGGCTGGAGTATGGTTTTGACCTGTCGTATTGAAAAATGCTAGGCTATAGAAGGTGATGAAGATCAAAGTGGTAACTAGTGTGTAATGTGTGCAAGTGATGGAAATTCTATGAATAGTTAGATCTGAAGAAAATATGCATGTTATGGGTTATTGATGTTTTGCTTGATCTAAACTAAGTATGCACACGGGAGTTTGATGATGGATTAGATCCAATAGATCTGAGATGACAATCATGATTATGGGATGATTTGATTTGTGTTGATGGTATCTTAACACATGATTTGTTTGTGTATGTTGAGATCTAGGTTTGTCTAAAGTTCTGTGTTGCAGCGAAGATTTGACTATGTATTTTCAGATCTATACGCAGGTTTTATATCCTGTAAGGCACATATACACGCGGATGTACTTCAGGTAATAAGTGTACATGCAGGTTTGGTTTCTAAAAAGAGTGTACACACGCGCATATGATTTGAAGAAATATCATACAGAAAGTAGGATTTTGATGAAAATAATGTCTGAACATTTTAATCATTCTTGATGTGTTTTTGTTGTCTATCAATGAAGTCTTCTTAATGATCTGTTCTTAAACAATGATGTTTTGATTATGGATTGATTGATTAAAGAATGTTGAAGTTACTTGTTGATTATGATTGGAGATTAGGGAAAGCTACATGATTGGTTCAAAATGATGCAGTAGATTTGAGTATGATTCAATGTTTGTTTCAGAATGGCAATTCTTCAGTTTTCAGAGGTTTAAGATTTTTACGCGGGTACGATTCATGAAAGGCACGTACACACGTGGGTTTTCTAATGCCAATTTGTTAAGTTATGGTATGTTCTATGCTTATAACAGTTTACTTCTTTTTCTTATTATATTCCACAGATTAGCAATCACATGTACATAAAGTAAAGTGTAGATAGAACATTAAACGATCGACAGAAAACAAGCCAAGACAAGAGACACAAGGTGTGGCAGCTAGCCAGGGATAAACCCCACAATGTGTGGGGAAACCCTTTGATAAAATATTCTTTTATCTTCAATAATTCAGCAGAGAGAAATAGTACAATAGATCTGATTTATATCAACAGTAGCAAACCCTAGATCAGCAGCATCAACATTAGCGGCTTCATCATCAAACTAGGGCAGACGATATCTCACAAACCGACCGTCGGATCGGCATGATTCCACCACTAAAAGTTGCGGCTTCCAGAGGAGGTTCAGATGAACCTACAACACAGTTCAGATGAAGAGATCTTCTAGTCCACATAGGTCAATCTTTATTTCTGCAATTGCGGCTTCAATTTCGGCAACTTCCGGCTTCAAACTACGGCAGTCGATATCTTGCAAACCGTCCGTCGGATTGACTTGATTCCACCACCAAAAGTTGCAGTTTTCAAAGGAGGTTCAGATGAACCTACAACACAATTCAGATGAACCTACAACGCAATTCAAATGAGGATATCTTCTAGTCCATAGAGGTCAATCTTTACTTATGTAGTTGCAGCTTCAGTTTCAGCAGCTTCTGGCTCCAAATGTGTGAGAGAGAGACCCTTTTCTGCGTAGTAGAGAAGAGACTCTTTTCTCTACAGTAGAGAGAGAGATGTGATGATATGAGTGAGTCCAAATGAGGAAAACTCCTCCTGTATTTATACACAACGTTGGTGTTTGAATAGAAGTCAATGTTGGGCTTCTGAGCCTATATGAGTTGTAGGTCGGCTTGATAATAATTCCATAATCAAAATAAATTCATATCTCCATGAATACTTATCGGAATCGGATGATATTTATATCAATCCTACACCTCTCGATGAGAGGAATCTAATCAAAATATTATAGCCATGAATAACATGACCCACATGAATTTTTTCCCTAGTTTCCAATTTTAACACTCCCTCTCAACGAGGGAGAACTTCATCTGTAATCTATCTATTGATCGTTACTATTCATCCATCAAATGAACTTCCCTGTACAACCTGACCCTTGCCCTGCTCTGCTCTATTCTGCCTGTTCTTCTTTGTCTTGTTCTGCCTTGTATTGATCTGTATTATTTTGCTATGTTCTACTCTGCTCTTGCATTGTTCTATTATGCTCTGCTTTTGTCTGGATTATGAAGAAGAAGAAATGATTGAGGATGTATCATACTGACTCAAAGTCAGTCTTAGACTATGTACCACTGGTCCCAGACCAGTCTCAACCAACCCAAAGTCAGTGTCATAGTGAGTACAACTCCATTGGTCTCAGACCAATATCATCCTCCACTGACTCAAGGTTAGTCTCGAAGTGTGTACCACTAGTCCCAAACCAGTTTTAACCGACCCGAAGTTAGCTTCATAGTAGGTACCACTCCTACCACTAGTCCCAGACCAATACGCAGTCTCAGAGAGTGTACCACTAGTCCCAGACCAGTCTCAACTGACTCGAAGTCAGCGTCATAGTATGTACCACTCTACTGGTCCCAGACCAATACTGCACTGACACGAAGTCAGTCTCAGAGTATGTACCACTAGTCTCAGAGCAGTCTCAACCGACCCGAAGTCAGCGTCATTGTATGGTACAACACCTACCACTGGTCCCAGACCAATATCATTGATCCCAGATTAATGGAGATCATCCTAGTGTAGGGAGTATAGTAGATACAACGATGCATCCATCGGTACTACTATGGCCCCTAACTTCATTTCCCTGCTCATTGATCAGATGAGAGGTACTTCCTATGAGTCCCAAACTGCATGGGTAGGATGCCTCGATAGGAGAACTAATCAATCCTGTCCTCATAGGAGAACACATCAATCTTGCTACAATTGCCATGGAGAACACATCAATCCAGGCTGCCATGGAGAACACATCAATCCAGGCCTCATAGGAGAACACATCAATCTTGTTACAATCGCCATGGAGAACATATCAATCCAGGCCTCACAGGAGAACACATCAATCCTGCTACAATCGCCATGGAGAACACATCAATCCAGGCCTCACAGGAGAACACATCAATCCTACTACAATGTTGCCATGGGGTGTACATGTATACCATCAAGGGATAGTGAATTATCTTGTGGTTATATACTGCTCCAAGAAGTACCGCGCACCCCCCTGGAGCTCCCAGAGCTCAATGCATCATACATGACCCTCATCGGAGGGTCTTTGAACAACTCCAAGTTGTTCTCAGAAAGTTAGAAATTTTACTTTCCCAAGGGGTTTTGTCAGAATGTCGGCGACCTATTCATTTGTACCGATATGTTGGAGCCTTATAGCTCCCCGCTACACCATATCTCGAATATAGTGGTATCTGATATCGATATGCTTGGAGCGATCATGAAATACGAGATTCTCTAATAAACAAATCCCACTCTAGTTGTCACAAAGGATCACGGTGGTATCCAATGTAAATCCAAATAGCTCACTGAAGAGCTTTCGCAACCAAACTGCCTCATAGGAGGCCATGCTGGCAGCAATATAATGTGCTTCGGTGGTGCTCAAGGCCACCGACTTCTGCTTCCTGCTCATCCAGGATATCGAAGCAGATCCCAAGGAGAAACAACACCCGGAAGTGCTCTTATGGTCCTCCATATTGCCTGCCCAATCAGCGTTTATGTATCCAAATAGTCTCACATCTCCGGTAATGTATCTTAACCCATAAATGATAGTGCCATGAAGATATCTCAACAGATTCTTGGCGCCAATCCAATGTATGTGGTGGGGTTCAACCATATGTTGACTAAACGTGTTGATTGCGAAGCATATATCTGGACGGGAGTTCACTAAGAACATTAATGGTCCGACGAGTTGTCAATACTCGGTAGCATTTCGTAAAACAGGTCCAGGCATTTCGTAAAACAGGTCTAGCAGCACTATCGCTTAACTTCTCGAAGTCAAGCTCCATCGAGGTAGTTATAGGCTTGCAACCTACCATACCGAATCTTTCCAATATCTTCACCACATATTTTTCTTGAGATTGGAAAGTTTAGCCTAGCTTCTGCGACACTTCAAGTTCTAGGAAGTGGTGCATCAGTCCTAGGTCCTTCATTTCAAATTCAGAAGCCAACTCCCTCTTACATTTGAGAATGAGAGGGTCTGCAGCTGTTAGAATAAAAGACCGTGAATAATAATATTGTAAGATAGGTATGGGTGCTTGAACTCTAAAATAAAAGACTCTGAGCATGAAACCCATGCTCCAAAAATAACAATAATATTTTTTCTTTCATTTTACAATATGCAAGAATCCGATTGAAGAATATGTTGCTGCATATGAGGTAGGAAAATAAAGTATATGATTGAGGAATCTTCTGTCAAAGATTCGGTTGATAGTGTGAAAATTATATCACTGCAGCAATTGATTTACTTTTCCTACTTATTTCATCATAAGTTATTCATGAAATTACTTCAACAAACATTAAAATAAATATTGCTGCAGATATCACACTGTAATACAGAAACAAACATATGCACACATTGACACAGTTATTTTGGACTAATGTCCTTGGAAAAACCCAATGTGGGAAAACCGGTGCAACAAGGGAGGATTTTATTATTCAGCAATTTTCTAGTACAACAGGGTGCCAAATTGGCTTACCCATAGATGGAAAAATTTCTAGCACTTCTTCTGAACCCAGCATAAGCCCTACTGGTCTTTGCGTCAGCCTGAAACCCTCTGTGTCAGCCTACTGATGCTCTGCGCAACCTCTTTGGCCTTCTGCGTCACTCTTGCAGCCTCTGCGTGGATGACGTAGGCCCTTTTGGCTATGCGCAGTCTCTGTTGCCTTCGCGTCTGCCTCTTCTGCCTCTGCGTTTGCCTCTTCTGCCTCTGCGCTGATCTCCCGTCTCTCTGTTCCATACTTGCTGCCTCTTAATTGCTCTCCAGACCACTGGTTCAATTTCTCAACAAATCCTGCTCTAGAAATTGAACTGATTGGTCTCTCAGTGTATTCTCCAAGTGACCCTCAAGCCTCCTCTTATACATTCCTCGTTGATAAATCAACGACTGAGATTAAGTCCCTAATCAACGGCAAAGATTAGATCTGGCTTGATCCATGCCTTTTGGACCATTTTAACACAGTTTCATATTACTATACATTAATATTTTATTTTCCTTAAGTTTAGACTTAGTGTCTCCATTAAAAATATTAATTATTTTAATATCTCCTGAATTGTTTAGAATTTGCCCAAATCCTTTCTGGGTATTGGAGATTTCATGTGCCCCAACCTCTCCACCAAATTTCGTGGCTAGAGCACATCTGATGCTACCCCAAATCAATAGATAGTCCTACTATGAAAAGTTGAGAAGCAACATCAAGTTGTTTGGAAGACCCCAGAGGTTTGTATTTGATTATGTACATAAGAAAGTATTATTGATTGGGGTTGTGTTTGTACAGGTAAATCTCTCGAAGGTTTTGATAGCATGCTGGTTACCGATTAGTTTGATTGGAAGAGATTTCTTGTTCTTGATTTACTGGAGCAAGGTGTGTTGAGGCTTTGAGAGTGAATCATTGCCTGGGAGAACATCTGGCCAACACTTTGTGTTGATGTCTAGGTATAGAAGTTGAAAGGTTGGCGTTGTTCATTGAGCTCTGACACACACATGGATCTCTGGGTTGATGGTTTACAAGTAAGCCTGATGGTACCTAGAGAGGCTGAAAGCTTGAGTCCATCTTAGTCCCACCCGTATAGATTGCCTTGGTCAGGAATCTAGTCCATGGCATTACGGTGCCTAAACTTCTTCATAGATGATGTGGTTTGAGATCTTCCATGTACCTTTTTGGTTATATTAAATATGAATACTTCCCTAGTTAAGAGGGAGTGTTGGAAAATGTAACTAGGTTCAGTCTTCATAGTTGTACTTGAAGTCAAAATGAAATGTACTTGTCAAAAGAAAGTGAAAAGAATTTTATTATTAATTTGAATTGACTTATTAAAGCATGGGTTTCATGCTTGGGTCAATTATAGGTCAAGCCTCCATTGTAGGCTTTAGGTTGTTGTCAAAGTCATTTATTGTTTGGTCAAAGACTCCTCCATCAAGCCATCCTCTTCAGCAAGTCATCAACTCGACCTCTTCATCAATGTCTTCAAGTCAACCTCTTCAAGTCGACGTAAAATAAATCATCTTCAAGCTAATATATTCATGTGGGCCTTATAACAGTAACACATCTTTTCATAATGTCATGTCGGCTCATTTGTATGGTCGAATTACTATATATACAGGCATAAGTTCTTCACATTTCTTTCACAACATAAAAGTTCGGATTTCAAAGAAGGAGATTCGGTGCTAGAACAGAGGAAAGATGCTCGCATTTCAGAGGTAATATTTCAGTGATATCACAACAATGTTCTGTATAATCACAGGAATTCAGATTACAGAGAAGAGGTCTCGGTGTCACTACATAATCTCAGAAAAGGATGTTTCAGTGTCACTACAGTGGGTAAGTTCATATGATTTCGGTATCATTGTTGAATTGTGAAAGAGAAGCTTGGCATTACAGTTTCAAGGATGACTTGATGGAGGATGCCTTGGGTCTGAATTGTAAGGGTCTTGGTCATCTCATCTTTTGAATCTATTGAAGGAAGAACTTGTGACTGGGTTTTCCTCTTGAGGGGGCTTTTGCCCCGGCAGCGTGCCTACATCTTGTGTCCTCTTCTATTTATTGTTTGGCATTAGTCTTGATCATAAGAAAAGATAAATCGAGAGATCTAATAATAATAGCAAGAACGTCACAAGTTAATGTCATAATAAGGGAAATCATTTAACTGCCAATCTATGGATTTTCGAACACTGTACTTGTGTACTGTTGTTCTTCTTGTTCTTGGTAGTTGTTTGATGATAAACGAACATAATAATTAGAGAAGAAGTTATAAGTAAGAAAAAGTAAAAAGATATCACAAGCAGTGATCATAGAAAGAGAAATCATCCTAGCTATTGCCCTATAGATTTCTCAACATCATTAGTCTCTCCAATTTGTCAAGTTGGCCCTCCTAACTATCAAGTCGGATTTGCTCATAGAGGCACCTTTTTCAGACAGAGAAACAACTATATATTGGCACCTATCCTCCACCATTTGGCAACCAATTTGGTGATCATCCCGTGGAAGAGTAATTTGGGTCTGTGGCATAGAAATCTGAGGTATAAACTTTTGAAGTAAAGTGAGTTACCTGTGATATATTTTCTCTGTAAACAGTGTGAGTTTCTGAGGTATCCTCTTTGTAAACAATATGAGTTTTCCTAAGGTATCATCTCTATGACAATGTGAATTTTTCCTAAGGTATCATCTCTATAAATAGTGGGAGTTTTCCTAAGGTATCATCTATGTGACAATGCGAGGTTTTGCTGAGGTATCATCTTTGTGACTGCGAGTTTTTCTGAGGTATTTGCTTTGTGACAATGGAAGCTTCCTGAGGCACCTTCCTCTGATATACGAGCTAATCAATGGACCAAACCCTATAGATTTCTCAACATCATTAGTCCCTCCAATTTGTCAAGTTGGCCGTCCTAACCATCAAGTTGGATCTGCTCATAGAGGCACCTTTTTCAGACAGAGAAACAACTATATATTGGCACCTATCCTCCACCATTTGGCAACCAATTCGGTGATCATCCTGTGGAAGAGTAATTCGGGTCTGTGGCATGGAAATCTGAGGTATAAACTAAAGGGAGTTACCTGTGATATCTTTTCTCTGTAAACAGAGCGAGTTTCTGAGGCATCCTCTTTGTAAGCAATAAGAGTTTACCTAAGGTATCATCTCTGTGACAGTGAATTTTTCCTGAGGTATCATCTTTATAAATAGTGGGAGTTTTCCTGAGGTATCATCTATGTAACAATGTGAGGTTTTGCTGAGGTATCATCTTTGTGACTGCGAGTTTTTCTGACGTATTTTCTTTGTGACAATGGAAGCTTCCCGAGGCACCTTCCTCTATGATATACGAGCTAATCAATGGACCAAACCTCTATGACATGTGAGCTTTCTGTTGGATCAAATCTCCATGACATGTGAGCTTTCTGTTGGATCAAATCTCTATGACATGTGAGTTATTTGATGGACCAGTCACCAGATCTCTATGTAATGCAAGCTACGGGAAGGCTACTACCTCTGATGATGCAAGCTACAGGAAGGCTACTATCTCTGATGATGCAAGCTACAGGAAGGTATAGTTTGGAGGACTAACTTGGCAGAATTTGGAACACTGACTTGGCACTGGCTAGTTTGACTTGGATCTCTCTTGTTGACGTAGAATCTATAAGAATTGATGGGTTTTCCCCTTGTGGGTTTTGCCTTGGCCTCTGGCCTAATTTCTGGGGTTTCTTGTCTTTTGTACATTGCATTTGTATAATTGCTTGATGACCAAATGGATAAAGAAAAATGATAAAGGAAAAACCTCTGGCATAATTTCTGGGGTTTCTTGTCATTTGCACATTGTATTTGTATAATTGCTTGATGACCAATGGATAAAGAAAAATGATAAGGGAAAAACATATATAAGCAAGTCACAAGTAATAGAGAAAAGCTCTTTTGGATTAATCACATGGGATTTTTAATGCCAAAATCCCATGTGATTAATCCTAAAGAGCTTTTCTCTGTTAATTATGGATCACAGAAGTCTGAATTCAGCAAGTCACAAGTAATTATCATGTCTAGAAATTCAATCTTGCAATTGAATTTCAACAGTTCCATATGGTTTTGAAGGTTGGTTTGTTCAAGCAGTGGAGCGAAAGATGAGGTAAAGGAACCAAGACAAGGACTGTGGTAGGAACCTCATTTTCGAGATTAAAATAAGGGGTACATCGGTTCAGATACATCCCTTGTGCCATGAAAATAAGCCCGACTTCGAAAGTTCAGATCTCAATCCTCGTTGAGGTGGAAGAGGAAGGCAAAGTAACCCTATGCGCAAAATTGGAATGATATTTTTCCTTGGAGATGGGGCTTCCAGTTCTTCTGTGCTCATATTGACATAGCCTTTGGAGAAGGCCACAATCCAGTAAATTGCCTGATTAGACCCTTGCTTGTTAGTGTCAGAGCCATTTGATAGGATTTCAAAGGTAGAGGAATGATGGGAAGCTCATCAATCTTCTTGACAAAATGGGTTGAAGTTTGTTGGAATTGTAACTGGGGTCGGTCTTCATAATTGTCATTGTACTTGTGTCAATATGTATTTTATGTAAAAATGAAAGAAGAAAAAATATTATTTTTTCTAGCATGTTCTTCATGCTTTGTTTTAGTCAAAAAGAAAATGTAAAAGGGCATGTTGTTCGTGACCCTTGTAAAAAAAGTAAATTTGAATTTTTGACTGTCATTTGTCCCTCCAATTTGCCAAGACGGCCCTCCAAGGAACAAGTCGGCTCTGCTGTTAGAGGCACCTTTTCAGATGAGGCAACCACTATATATTGGCAACATTACTCCACCATTTGGCAAGCAATTCGGTGCTCATTTGTGGAAGAAGAGTTCGAATGTCTGAGGCAATATTTCTTCTGTGGAATGCGAGTTTTCTGATGCTACATCTCTGTAATTATGCCAGTCTTTTGTGGCACTGCACTTCTGTAATATGCAAGCTATTTGAGGGACCTGACTTCTGTGGTATGCGAGCTATTTGAGGGACCAGTCTCTTCTGGTATGCGAGCTATCAGAGGCACATAAATCCTGTGAACCGAGGTTGCACTATAGGCCAAATTTCGGTCCTATTGGAGATAGACTGATGGCATCTTATGAACAGACTTATGGACTATCTTGTGACAGACTTCATATTGAGATTTGGTGGAGAGCTGACTTGGCACTTGGGTTACTGGTCAGTTTATCTATGACTGGATTTTTTCTGTTGACTAAAGATTCTATAAGGAAAGGATTGCTGGGTTTTTCCCTTACTGGGGCTTTTACCCGGCCTCTGGCCTAATTTCTTGTGTCTCGTCTTTTTTTGTGCACTGTACTTGTATAATTGCTTGATGACCCAATGAATGAAGTAAATGATAAATAGAAAACATATATAAACAGTCACAAGTAATTATAATAATTAGAAATTCATGCTTGCAATTGAATTTCCAACAAAGTTTATTTTGAAGTCTTGTCTAGAGTTGCTACAAAGGCTTGAAATGCGACCAGATTCAGATCTGGATCTGAGGGAGGGCCTTCTCCTTTTGGGAGAGGTGGCTGCCTTGCCTGAAGCAGCGTTGAACGCTAGGGTTTCTAAGGCAAAGAGATCACAACTTTTATATTAATTACTACATGAACAATTGTTGCATTCCAGTGAATTAATACAGAGGTTTACATGCAATATTATGGCAGCATTCCGACATTAATTTTATAATATGCTAAAATGCTGTTTTTTCTCAGGGTTTAGTTTGATATTTGCAGATATGTTTGGTATTGAGATGCATATTTTCAGAGCTTCATGTAATCAACAATTGCAATTTAATGTGTTCATTGGTGTCCAGTGTATCAGTATTGGTAGTAATTGCTTAGAAATTCATAGTTTTTTTCCCACTTGGTGTGTTATGTCCACTCTGTTTCTTTGTATGATATATTCAAGGTTAAGTCCTCTTTATTCATCTTCTTTTTTAAGGGTGTTTCTTGTGTATATCTTGTATTAGATTTGTTTTGCCTTACTAATATCAAACTGGGGAATCTTTATTGAGAGGTGCATTGTTTTTCTTGAGTTCAATCAAGAGCAAGATATTATACTATTGTTTGTACTTGTAATTATTTTAGTTTTGATAGAGAAATATTTTTATGGCATTTATACAGTCTGACTGTGCTTTGCTTTATCAGTCCACAGGTGCTGGATGAGGTAGAAATCAGAGAATTACTTATAGACCATGTTGGTCATCGTTGTTGTTGGGGAAGTCGGCCAGCTCGTAGATGGAAAATACATACAGTGGAAGATTGCAATGCATATGTGGGTACCTTGGAAACCTTCATTGAAGAGAGAGATGTCATAGGAGAAGTAGAACCTTATGCTGGTGGGCAAATAGATGGGAAAGATTCTGGTCCAGAACCCGGACCTTGGGAACTGGATATGAAATCAGAATTTCCACTTCTGTTTGTATCACGAAAAGAGGCCAGGGTGAAGGTTCCACATTCTGAAGCTGTAGAAAAGTGTTCTGGTGGGCATTCAAAGCTACAGCAATATACCACACATTTTACATATTTGGAGAGTACCTGAAAATAGGTTTTGAATTTTAATCAATTTCTTTCCCATGATTTATTAGGAAATGACATAATTAATTTATTCTTCATGAATGTGGAAAATGGCAGGCTGTGTTGGCCGTGGTGAGTTGCCTTGTGCTAGTTGCAATAACAACAGGGAACCTGGATTCTATACCGCTCAAACAACGATAATGTGCTCTGTTTGTCATGGAAGGGGCCTAATTGCACACACGGATGGATCGGATACAATGTAAGAATGTGTTTTGCAAGTCATGCAGGCATTTCTTTCTGTTTGTGTGGTTATCAAAAATATTTTAACTGTATGGTCACCAAAAATTTCTTCAATCCCTATTATACTTACCCTGATTATATATTTGATATGTTTAAACTTTGCTGTATTCATATGTTTGCTTTTTGATATGTTTAAACTTTGCTGTATTCATATGTTTTGCAAGTCATGCAGGCATTTCTTTCTGTTTGTGTGGTTACCAAAAATATTTTAACTGTATGGTCACCAAAAATTTCTTCAATCCCTATTATACTTACCCTGATTATATATTTGATATGTTTAAACTTTGCTGTATTCATATGTTTGCTTTTTTCGAAGTTTCAGTTATTTTGCTTGCATTGTTTGCAGTTGTGGGAACTGTAAAGGAGAGGGAAGGATGCCTTGTTCCGTTTGCCAATCTCGTGGTCTTGTCAAGTGTGGGAAGTGCCGGGGAGATGGTTCTCTTCTTAGCCGAAATATTGCTGTTGTCAAATGGTACACATTTTTGCAACATTTTGTCTTTTGATTGTGCTTTAGAGAAAATGAACTCTTGTAGTTTTCTTTTACTCAAAATTGTTCCTGCCTCTTTTCACACATATTGGAAAAATCGGGAAATGGAGGGAAATATATATTAGTTGAAATTCTTGAAGCTGTAGAGAGCAATTCATGCCTAAATGTTAAATCACGGGCAGCGTTACCTCACAAACTAGCATTTTCTAGTTGAAGTCCAAAAGAGCATTGCTAACCTACGGGCATCTTGAGAGGTTATCGGATGTCACCACAATAATGTTCTCCCATTCATTAAGTTGGTCTTCTCCATCTGAAAGGGGGTTTTCCTAACGTAGGATTGTCAAACCTTAGGCAATAATAGCTCAAGGTGAAACGATGAGGGGTTTTAGCAAAAGGAAAGTGCTGATATAGGAAAATAAAAATATGATATGGGTAAGTCAAGCTTATTGCTTATCCATGGGGCATGGATTCAAAGGATCGCACTGTGAGTGATGCTCTTATATCTGATTAAGACATGATAGAACTGAAATGAATTAATCTACAATCTTCTTTAATTTGCTAATATAAAATGGGAAATATACCTGGAGAATCCATTTAAGGAGAACCTTTAAAGATGGAGGATGTGCTTATCAAATTAAAAAGGAAATTCCAGCCAACTCAAATTAAGAGATTTGACCATAACATTGACATTTCCATCAGATAACCAACAAAGGTATTGAAAGGGAAATCAACCTCTAATAAGACATCCAAAGAGGTAAGTTGCAACAACTCAAATTTAAAAAGATAGGTTCAATCACATCCTTATATTATCCCTTTCAATCATATCCTGTTGCAAATATATACATCGAAAACATTTGATAAGTGAAGCCCAATACATACTATATACAACAAAGGTATTGAAAGGGAAATCAACCTCTAACAAGACACTTCAAAGAGGTAAGTTGCAACAACTCAAATTTAAAAAGATACGTTCAATAATATCGTTATATTATCCCTTTCAATCATATCCTGTTGCAAATATATACATCGATAACATTTAATAAGTGAAGCCCAATACATACTATATACAACTCATAGGATAGAAACCTTTGTACTTGCATTTTTTTTTTTTTTTTTTTTTTTATGGGGTTCACAGGCCCAGAGATTGGTGACTACTACATTCACTAAATATTTGTACCACGCAGATCCACCCAAAAAGATCTCTTCCTCCCCGCTCAACCATGGAGCCTCACCGTGAGGGTGTCAAGAGAATTGAACCAGTGACTTCTCTATAGCAAAGATGTTCTAACAATAGACACTCGAATGTCAAGAGAATTGAACCAGTGACCTCTCTATAGCAAAGATGATCTAACAATAGACACTCCACTAATTAAGCTAACTCTCAAATCTACCTTTATACTTGCATTACCTTCTGGATTACCTTCTGTATGTCATTGCATTACCTTCTAGATGTTAAAATAAGCTGGAGGCGAAATTCCCCAGATCCAAACATACATCAAATGGGAAGAACTACTCTAAAGTCTTGTTTAACCTTAGTCGCTGGATTCGGTGAATTTGAACTTTCAGGTTCGAACCTTTTCGGAATTTAAAGTATTTCGAATTACTACATCGAAATTCATCGAGATTCATTTCTTGAAAGGTTAAAAATTAAACCCTTTCTAGATGTTCAAATAAGCTGGACGCGAAATTCCCCAAATCTAACTATACATCAAATGGGAAGAACTACTCTTTATATAAAGTCTTGCTTAACCTTACTCGCTGGATTCGGTGAATTTGAACTTTCAGGTTCGAAATTTGTCGAAATTTAAAATATTTCGAATTACTACATCGAAATTGATCGAGATTCATTTCTTGAAAGTTTAAAAATTAAACCCATGCCTCGACCCTCCATTTCATTGTTTTTTCTATGACGTTGTATTTCGTCTTGTCACATTGCATTCCTCCTTTCTCCGAGCGCTCTCAAACGGGACGATGAGCGTTTCACACGCGAACACGATTGATTACCCATCTATGGGAGTGATTGACTTCTCTAATTCTGTAGCCGCCGTGTTGTAGTATATAGCCTTTTGCCATCCATGGGTATTGTTCAATTGGGAGTGAACAGCAAACAAAAGCCCTGAGGGTTGCCTGCTTTATCCGCGGTCACCCCAATGTTACTTTTAATTTTTGTTATTTCATTTCACACAGATTATCGTTTTTCTCTACTAATATTTCAATTTACATAGGTTGCCTGCTTTATCCGCGGTCACCGCAATGTTATTTTTAATTTTTGTTATTTCATTTCACACAGATTATCGTTTTTCTCTATTAATATTTCAATTTACATAGAAATTGTAGGTATGATCTGAACCCTTGAAAGTAATTTTATTTTTTTTATTTTATTTTTTTTTATCATATGGTGAATCGGTAATTGCTAGGCCTAATTTAGGGGAGACCCAGATCAAACCTCATAGCTGCCACTATAACACCAAGAGCATAACCAACCACCTGCAAGTCGGGTATACTAAGTTCCTATGATTTTAGCAAGAGCAGACTCACGGGAAAGGGGAATCCACCCCTCTAGCCGCCACCACAGCAGGTCATTGTACTCAATGAGGTTTGAACTTCGGTCTCCCTGGGCTTCACCCATGTGACTTACCGTCAAACCACACATCACTGTACATCAAGGTATTAAGTTTTAACAGCTTTTGTTTTAGTAACCCAGAGGAATGCCTGACATGTAACTACCCCTAAATTTCTAGGGTTATAATTTGTCTTTTTCTTTGTAGCCGAGGTCACAACAAGTAGATTTCTCCTCTGTAGTTCTGGTCATAATAAGTGGATTTTTTCTCTGTAACCTAGATCGCAACAAATAGATTTTAACTTGAGTTTCTCGAGTTTCAACGATTTCATATATTTCAAATTAGCTTTATCAATTAAGCTGCCTCTCTGAACAATTAACAATTAAATATTTCTTTCGAAAATAAAACTATAATTATTTTTTAATTAAAAAGTTATTTTAATATTTTTAACTAATTTTTAATATTTATAATTTTAATATTTTAAACTATTACATATATAATTTTTCAATAATCTATATATATACAATTTGGACTTGTTACCTTTTAACTTATGATAATTTATTTTGATGGAGTATATTAAATTTTATAGTCTATTTTTTTTAAGTTTGTAGTTTTTCAAACCCAATGCAGAATTTTATTCTCAAATTTGTTCATCGCTAAATTTTTATTTAACTTCAAGGTTATTGAATCACGACTTGGACCAGGCAGACTTAGTGCTCAACTATTACAAATAAAAAATAATTGTTTTACTAGATCCTTGGGACCTTAGTTTTCCAAGGAATAACAATAAAATATTACATTCAAACTTTCTCAACAACTTCCTTACGAAAAGTAGCAACAAGTTGGTTGAGATCCACTTTCTTCAGAACTAATAAAATATACATTTTTATCTCCAAGGAAAACAATGCAATAATACTCATGTAACCAACTCAATGAGACAAGATAACACTAATAAAATATTGCAACACTAATAAAATAATGTTGGTTAAAGTGTTTTTTCCCAAAGCGACTGTGGTTATGCCAAGTGTCTTGTCCAAAGTGACTGACCATGTCAACAAGCTCCAATGTGTACACTGAAACTCCTCCAAGGTAGGTTGCTTCTCTAACAACCTCCATACATGAGCAATAACCAATTCTCCAAATACTCCTCCAAGGTAGGTTGCTCCTTTAACAACCTCCATAAATGAGCAATAACCAATTCTCAATATTACGCTTGGGCAATTGTGCGTTAAAAAGACAGATTTGAAACCAATTCTCAATATTACGCTTGGTCAATTTTGCTTTAAAAAGACAGATTTGAAAGACATGAAAGAAATTGTTTACTGAGGCCATAAATTTGTTCGAAAAATTATTTTTGTCGGAATCTGACGATTTGTTTTCAAAAAATCTGATTATAATAGTGTTTGAATATATATATTTTTTAAATTGTGGAAATAGATTCAGCACCATCAAAATTCTCCGGGTATCCAAAATTCTGAAGCTTGATAGCTATAACCTAGAGTTCCCAAAATTTCGACTAGATTTTAGCAAAAATCATGTTGGAATTTCTACTATTTTCCGGACAAATTTGTAACCTCGTTAAACTACTCTAATTTAAAATTACAATAAATGCTTTGATATTTATGAAATTCTTTATTATAACTACTTTCTGGAGATGCCACATTTGCATCTAATGATGTTGATCTTGTAGCAATCACAACACTCTCTCAAAAGATATTTGCTGATAAGCTAGCACAGTATCACCAAAGGTATCCTCTCATAACTGCCATTCAAACATAGTTAGGGGACCAAATAATATGCAAGTACAAGGAGCCCGTGCGGGTGTTCCAAGCCAAAATGCACCCTGAAAGAGCATTAATTACTAGAGATATCCAGAGAAGGCTTCACCCACAATAAACATGAATAAAAATCCCACACGAAACTTTCTCACATGTGCCAAGTGTAATCATTTTGTCAAATGGTCAAGTACAAGAAGAAGAGGTCGACAAGTGTATTTGGGATAAAGAGCTAGGGAAAAAGAAAAAAATACTATATTGAAGTTTTTAATCTCAGTCATAATCATTAACAAAAACATACATAAATGACAATATTTCTTGGAGAGCCAAAATTCTTATTGTTTAGTCAAGGATTAATTCTCATAAACTCTGTTGTGAAATAGGACACTAGAAAAGGTTAAAAGAAGTATGGGAGGAAAGAGTATGTATTTTTTGTTCTTCCGGAAAAGTTGAAACAGAAAAACACCTCATTTTAGAATACGAGGGCTTCAAAGACCAGAAGGAAAGTTTGCAGATATTCTGGCAGCTAGCTCTTGGGATATTCTATTTAGCGAAGAGTTTGTCGAGAAGCTGAGAGTGTTTATTGTGAGGCTTCACAGAAAAAGGGCAGAATACATCAACTAGATAAAAAACAATCTGTCCCATAAACTATCTTTAACCTCGTAAACATTAAAATAATTTTCTTTCTTTCTTTTTTCATCAAACAGTAACTCTTGATTCATGTGCATGGAGTACATACATACCAACTACTTGAGAGAGATGGCCACATGGCCACATAATCAAACAATAAAATACAAATAAATATGAGTATTTCTCCAAATGTGTGAAAATAAGGGGAGTGCTCCATTTAAGTCAAAGCTCCATGTCATAATAAAGTCATCCAAGTATTGATAACCCCAAATAGGCTAGGATGCTCACAACATAGGCTCAACTATGCCAAATAAATCCATTAAATGACCCTATAAAACGTCGACACGTGAGAAGCAATATTTGATCATCAAAACTTAGGAAGCTCTTAGTGGATGGGTTCCTATCCCAAAATGCACCAAGGGCCAATCAAATATTTGAGCAAATGCTAAGCAAAACCATCCAATACCCATCATATGCTAGATGTGACCCTCCAACCACTGAAAACATGCCATATCACCTGATGAACATCTCCAACATGCCATATCACCTGATGAACATCTCCAATAATTACTAGGGTGTTCTATCGAGAAGAGCCATAATACCCCCACATTATCATTATCATCATCCAACCCCTTTGGGCCCTAAAATCATATATGCAAGGATAAGTATCATCTAAACACATGAAGAGCAATATACCAAGTACAAAATATCATGATGCCAATATAACTCACATAGCAAGCATCACAATCAACTACTCACTATCATGCTGATTCATCCACCAAAATATGCCACCTTAAAGAGAGAACCAATAACAATCCATCACTATGGGAGAAATAAGTCTCCAAAAAAGGGAAAGAAGCAACCAAAATATAGCATCATCTCCGAGTGAAGCCAAACCTCATGAAGCTATCATCCCGCAAATCCCTGAAATGTTCAAATCACACGTGTATCGTCATGCACTGTGAAGGGTAAGAGGCAGTTTCTACCTATTTCGTGATTTCCAATTTATTTGACAGGTATCACTGCTGACTTTCATTTCCCCTGTTTTTACATTTTTTCATAGCTATTGAAGCTTTGATATACCATTTAATACTGGTCTGGGGATCAAATTGGATTTGTGCTTGTGTAGGAGGACTCTTATGACCAGGAAAGTCAGTGCCTGTAGCAGTGCAGCATCTGTTCCAGATGAGGTCTATCACAGAGCTAAAGGAGTACAATTGTGCAACATTCAGGCTTATCAGTGCAAGCCCACAAACTTTTCGGATTCAATTGTCCTCAACAAATTCTCGTCTGATATTATTGCTGATAGGGCTCCTGTTCCTCCAACTGCAAGAGTTATATGTGAAAGACACCAAATGACTGTTGTACCTGTTATACGAGTAATCATGACCCGTCGTGATAGGTCATTTACTTTCTACATAATAGGCCTGAGTAGAGAGGTGTTTGTTAAGGACTATCCATTACAGTATTGCTGGGGGCTTTGTTCCTGTCTCGATTGGCTGAGTCATTGAACCAAGTGAGTCCTCTGATATAAGTGCGAAAAGTTCCAGACGATGAGGCTGTTATCTTCTTTCACTGGCTCAGTGTTATGTGCGTAATTTAGTTATTTTAATGGTTTTGATTGTTTGACGAGTATATGTAGTACATTAACCGCTGGTGTTATCTGTCTGGATTGTTGGGAGAGGTCATTATATTCAATTTATTTATGTTTTAAAATAAAAGTATTTCCCTTTGTAGCTGTTAAGGCATGTTCCATTGCACAAAATTAAATTTTCTTTCAATGTCACTGTTCATATGATTTTCTTTCAATGTCACTGTTCATATGATTTTCAACCTGATTCCACTAATGCGTTGCTTATATTTTTGGTCAAGTTTGCGAAGCGAGAATAATGGAGTCCCATAATTAGATATCTCTACAAAATTACATATAGAATACTGATTCTTATAACCAAATTTATAATTAGATACAAAATTAGATATGCTATGCAAAACCTGTAATCAGATGTCACACATGTAAAATTGAACATGGTTTTCAACCATGAGTGGTATCTATTATTTGGTGCTTTTCTGGTAGATGCAATACTTTCAAGCAGCCGCGTGCTTATCCTATTGTCATCCTACACATAATAGGCCTTCCAAACTATTAAATGCCTTGAACCAGGGCCGACTATAATTCCATCAAAATTTCATTAACGTCCTTTGGAAGTTTCTCATTCCCTCTGCCCAAGTCTCTTCTTGAATGTGCATAGCCTACATGCAACCAGGGATTCTAACTTGATTATACAACCGTAGATAAGTTCCGTATGGAGAACACAATTCAGAAATAGATCTGTAAAGAAGGATATGGAAATAATGGTTTGGTCTCCAGAGGGTTTCTCTAGCTCTGAAACAACGATCGGCGTAGAGGCATACATAGTTTGTGGCCTACCATGGACATGATTGATGAGTCCACAGAAATGTAAGGAGGCATGCGTTGATGAATGGAGAGCAATGTAAACAGGGGAAACCATCAGATTCTAATGACTCTGCAACCGTAGAAGCAAAACAAGAAGCACTGTTTTCAAATTTCACCCACACGGGAGTTGGAAGGATGTTTACAATTCGCTTTTGCTCGGTGTCTTCCACTAATTCTTATTACAAATCTACTATGAAGATGTTTAGAGGCCACACTAGGATATTATGCACGTGCGTTAAGTACTGTTAAGGGAGTGTAGAAGTAGCATATTTCCCTAGTGGAATGCTTATACTGGATTGTACAAGTTGGGAAGTATGGATTTTCTTTAGCTTTGATCATAGAAATAGTGCCACTATGATTATCTCACTCAAGATCACATCCGGTTACCTTTGACCAGTTTGCCAATAACTAATCATGTAAAGGACTGGAACCATCTTGCATTGAAAGAAAGAAAGAAAGAAAGAAATTATTTTAATGTTCATGAGGCTAAAGATAATTTATGGGATAAATTGTTTCTTTATCTGCTTGATGTATTCAGCCCTTTTTCTGTGAAGCTTCACAATAAATGCTCTCAACTTCTAGACAAACCCCTCGCTAAATAGATTATCCCAAAAACTAACTGCCAGCATATCTGCATAACTTTCCCTGTTATCTTCGAAAATCTCACATTCTAAAAAAAAATGACTAAACACATGCTCTCATGAGTCATTGATATCATGCACCAGCGCTGCTAACAAGTGTTCGGTTGCTTTTGTTGGAACCGTGCAAAGTATTTGGCTAAGTTACTTTCCATGATGTTGGATGGACTTCTGACTATAGGCAAACAGATTTCTGAACATTACTATGATTATCTGACTCAAGATCACATCTATCTGCCTATACTAGTTCGTCAATAACCATTCGCTCTATAGAGTAGGAAGATTTGGAACCATCTTGCTTTGAAAAGTATGGAGACAAACTGAATATTTACACTCATGGGTCATCAATATGATGTGAAAGCAATGTTTCCATTTCCTGATAATTGTATCTAACACCGCTTGAATTTTTTTTCCCTTAATCCAATGGCCAGACCCATACGTGGGAGATATTGGTTGTTGGTGCTATGGAAGCGTTCCTCCCTTATTGGAAAAGCTTGGGGCAATTACTTCATAATACTATACGTTTTTCTAAATTCATTTAGACAGCATATTATATACTTGTGTGTAATAAGTACAAATATTAAGATAAAATCTAAATATTAAGAAATAATAAATATTAATATTTATAAATTTAATAAATAATAATTAATAATTAGTGAAGAAATTTGTCTTAAATAGAATATATTATATGTTTTTTAAAAAAAAATATGAAAGACACTTTTTATTGAAATGCATATGTAACTCTCTATATATAGTTATATTCTAAATATTTTGATATTTAATTGGTGATTTAAATTAGTTTTCTATTTAGTATTAGTGTCCATTTTTTTGATCTCAAATATTAACATATTTTACTTTTTTTCTGAATTACACTACTAGTTTTTGAGCCCCCTTACACAAACCCCCACATATATATAATTATTATATATATATATATATATATATATATATATATCTATATATATATATATATCTATATATATATAATATATATATATATATATATATATATAATATATACCTTACTGTCCAAGTGTCAAAGAGAAATTTGGTATTACAGAGAAAGAAAAAATAAACATATATAGGATTGTTAAGCCATTCTATCCATTGCATAACTGTTACTTTCCAGATTAGAAAAGCCATCCTGCAGATCCTGGTTTTGAGGTGGCCAAGCAAAAAGTTGACTTTAAGAAAGCTTTGGAGGAGCTACAAAAAGCTATTGTTGCAGTAAGAAATGGTGCGAGTAGCAATGCCATTTTTTCTATCGCAGAGACACCAAATTTAATGTGCAGTCTAACTATTTTATGTTTTGGTTTTTTTGATCAAAATTCTGCAATATAATTTTTGTGAGATTGTGAATTCTTAGTTGTTTAAAATGTGTTTTTGAATGCACCCTGAAAAATTTGGGCCACTTGGATTATGCAAACAAAACAACTTAAATTTGTGATTCGAACAAAATACCCATTCAAATAAAATTGACAATAAAATACGTATTAAAACAAATTTGACTAACACTTGCAAATTTAATTTGCTATAAATCAATGAAACTGTGCAAATTAAATTAAAAATCTTACAAAAATTGATCGTCATGCAAATAAATTAAACAAGTTTGCTGTACCATTGAATTTGGAAAAATATTTTTTTGTTGGATTGAGCTTTTATTATTTAAAATGTGTTTTTGAATGCATAAATGGATTTATTGTGCTGAAAAACTCTTGAAACACTCATATTGTGAAAAATTCACAGCTCAGCATGTAATTTTAATCCATTCATATCAATTTCTGCAAATTCAACTAAAAAAAATATATCAAAAAAATCTTCCAAAACTGCAAATGAGCATACTAAGAATTTACCGAGGCGGAGGATTTGCCCCGATGGCCAAAAGTGGCCAAAATCCGGGCAAAAAAATTTCAAAAAATCTTGCAGTGGCAGTGTTTGGATCATGGTTTTGATGGTGGAAATGGGTTCAACGCCATCAAAAACCTCTAGGGAACCCAAAATTTTGAAGTTTGGCAGCTGTAACTTGGATTTACAAAAATCCTTGCTGGATTTTATCAAAATATTGTCAATTATAGACCATTATCTATGGAAAGAATAATTTGAGTGGGTTAAGTGTGTTTATGTTATAACAGAATGATTTTTTGAATGCTTTCTTCAGAGATGTTTGATAAAATTGGAATGATAGAGAGAAGATTAACATCACTGTATACAAGGATGACACAAATAAATTTAGAAATGGTCTAAATTTATTATGAAAGAGGTGTAATATGAAAAAAATAATTGATAGCAAAATTAAAGTAAAAACAATGAAGAACAAAATGAAAAATATAAATATTAAAAATGGAATTGCTTTATTTACATAGTTATTTGTTACTTGAACTGAACTATTTTAATTTATTATTAATATTTTTTAAAGTGATTTTTTTTATTGATATAAGCAAAATTATATAGTTAAGTTTGCACATTTATATTTTTTTCTCTATCTATAATAGTGGGCATGTTGTTCATATCCATTTTTGCTTAATAAAATGTTGAAGAAAACATAAATAATGGTTGTTAGTTAGTAAGTGTATTTATTTATATTTTGTTCCTATCCATTTTTATACAAATACTTGCTTTTATTAAGGTGTTGAAGAAAAGATAATTAATGAGATAGATCTTTTGGTAAGTGTATTATTTACATCTTTTCCTATTCATTTTTTTTAGTAATTAACTAGTTAGAAAAAAATAATTTATATTTTAAAGATTATTAATTATTATTTTTTAAATTTTCATTTAGTTTATTATTTTTTTTCTTCAAAACTTTAATAAACTTCATAAAATCTATTTAAAAATTTCAAAATTAATTGAAAATCAAACTTTTTTGACCAAAATAAAAAATATAAGTTTTGTTTTTTAAATTTCAGAAGTGTTTTCCGGAAGGGTCATATATAATATATGCTGACAGGGTGTTTTGGGAAGGTACAAAAAGGTACAAAATCCAACGATGCCAAGGGCTAGTGTAGCTCATGCCAAATACAATTCTTGTGTGATTTTGACTACTTATATGTCCATGGTCGTGACTACGCAAACCACAAGTTAGGCGTGCCAATCATCTCATCTTAGGACTCATTACTTAACAAACAAACAAAATATTTTGTATGTTGAAACTCTTTTGGTAGAATTTACATTATAATTTTGGAGTCTAGGTGTTTCGAATGGTGGTTCAAATGGTGGTTTATGGTAACGCTGAACCACACTAACCATGGTGGTTCAAATGGTGGTTCATGGTACACTAACCATGGGGGTTCAAATGGTGGTTCATGGTAACGCTGAACCACACTAATCACACTGGATGGCTCACACTAATCACACTGGATGGCTCGAAACACATAACCTCCTAAATTATAATGTGATTTCTACCAAAAGAGTTCTAGCATACAAATTATGGATCACAAAAGCTTAAAAAAAAACAAACTCTTGAAATTTAAAACGTAAAAAATCTTCCAGCATACAAATTATGGATCACAAAAGCTTAAAAAAAACAAACTCTTAAAATTTAAACGTAAAAAATCTTAAATATTTTTCCAAATAAATAAAAATAATATTAAATAATTAATTATAAAGATAAATTATTTTAAAAAAAGATTCTATTAGAATTGAAATTACATATTGGAAGATGATTGATGGTGAAATGAGTGTACTGTTAAGGCACTCTTGTGATAAGTCATGGTTCAAATCCCTGTGGGTGCTTACCTACCAAAAAAATAAATAAAAAGTACATATTGAAAAATTAAATATTTTCTTTTAAATTTCAAAAGCTTAAGAGATTTACAACCAAAGGAAATTACAGGATATTAAATAATGATTTTTTCAGAAAATTGATGAAAATAATATTAAATTATTATACTAAGAGGTGCTCTACACAACGCAATATAGAGGTGATGGGTAGGTGTAATGTGAGGAATGAGGAAGTCTCTAAACATTATTGCATATCGGTTCAATATTTGTGCATTTATATTAACTTGTTCGATTTGATGATGATGATGATGATGGTTAACTTTCAGCGAGACCAAACTTTGGCCTATCGGATCTAAAGAAACAAATTATTTAGTTGGATTTAAGATTTTATTACTATGCTCAAAAAGCTTGCAGAGAAGCCTCCCGAACTCACTATAAAAGATTTATAAACATGTATATTCAACTGTATTAAATAATAATAAAAGGTTAAAAATATATAAAATCTATATATATAGAGATTTAAGTTAAAAGTAATAAAATAATAAAATGTCAATTTGTTGTAATTTTGTTTTTATTAATAAAATTATGAAATAATTTTTAGATAAAACATATATAAAACTCTTTATATAGGAGATTTAAATTTAAAAGTAATAAAAACAATTAAATCTCAAATTTGTTGTAATTTTGTTTTTATTAATAAAATTATGAATAACCTTTTAGATAAAAAAGTAATATACATATCACATTAAAACATATAACATATAATTAGTGGATATAAGTTAAGATCCATTTTACTTAAAAATTAAAATAATAATTTTGTAACCATATTTAAATTTGATTAATAAACACATAGAAACTTAATACTTACAATAAATTTACAATATAACAATATTTTTAAAGCATTATTCATGCCCTTTATCGAAGATATTATGTAACCATATTTAAATTTGATTAATAAACACATAGAAACTTAATACTTACAATAAATTTATAATATAACAATATTTTTAAGGCATTATTCATGCCCTTTATCGAAGATATTATTAAATTGCAAATACGTTTTGTTACAATACCATGGGCCAATACCATGGTTGGTCAATACCGCATACCAAAAACTATCTTTCATTTCACAATCAAATATTTTATAAACATTATATTTGAATTTAATTTTAATAACATTTTATTAATTAAATCTAAAAACAAAAAGATTATAATTGTTTTTTAGATATAAAACCATCTATCACATTGAAATATATATAAATTATATATAGATATAAAATAGTAGCTATAAATTCAGATTCATTTTACCATATAAATTAAAATAATAATTTTGTAACCATATTTAAATTTCATTAATAATCACACCAAAACTTAATACTTATATTATAACAAGATTTTTAATTAGTAGCTATAAATTCAGATTCATTTTACCATATAAATTAAAATAATAATTTTGTAACCATATTTAAATTTCATTAATAATCACACCAAAACTTAATACTTACATTATAACAAGATTTTTAATCATGGATATTCGCCTCCACTTTATCTTGGAGATTATTAATTTGTCAATAGGCTTTCTTACAATACTTTGAGTGACTCGGCAATACCACATGCCCAAAAACCATCTCTTATTTTACAATCAAAATATTTTATAAATTTAATTTTATTACATTTTTGTGCTAAGAAACACTCTCTAGCTAAGTATAGAAGAAACATTGTAATG